>MU227982.1:5846670-5873276 GCA_018584345.1 Thuja plicata | reverse complement strand
GAGACAAATGTATTTAAATGAAATACATTAGAATAGTATTTAAGCTATTGATAAATACTAGCAAATAAAACTATTTAATTGATTAAATTAAATAGTTAGAGGAATAAGAGGGAAAATAATATTAATATTTTTGGACGTCTACAGATTCACTTCTCCATTTTCCTTCCTGACATCCCTTGCAAATCACATTATCCATTTTTCATAATCCAAGTAAGTCTCTTACTGGATGTGATGAACTTATTCTTACAAAATTATCAAAGTTGATTTGACACATCCTCTAATGCCATAGCCAACTGGCATCAGTGTGAGATAGTAAACAACATCCTTTTGAATCTCCTTCAAGATGGTATGTATTCCTTACTTTCCTTTTTCCAACTGCAATCACATCTCCAAATCTCTTCTGAATTTCACATCCTTCGTTGCTGAAAATAACATCATATCCATTCTCACACATCTGTCCAATAATCAAGAGATTGTGATATAAACCCTTCACATAATAGACATTGTCAGTATTATTCTTTCCATCAAAAGTAATAAATCCTCTACCAACAATATAAGAAACCTTTTCATCACCAAACCTAATAGGACCACCATCATATTTTTCAAATGACACAAATTTACTCTTGTCTCCAGTCATGTGATGAGAACAACCACTATCAATCAACCATTCATTTTTGTTTCCTCTAACATACAAAGCAGTTTCAACATTATTATCAACTTCAGCATAAATTTTAGAGATATCAATTTTTGGTTTCTTATCTTCTTTAACATAAAAAAATAGTCTTCTTCTTCTTCTTCTTCTAAGTCATTATCTGAAATACTAGCATCTTCATTCACATAATAATCCTTCTTATTTAACCTTTTAAACATCTATCTAGGATCCTTATTTGTACATATATTAGCCAAATGATCAAACTTACCACATCTAAAACATTTTAGGGGTAAAATAACTTTGTACTTGCCAATACCTTTCTTCAGTCTTCTTGAAAAGTTTGCTTCAAAATATTATTCATCATCATCACCATCAAGATCTTCTTCATATTTAGTTTCTTTGAATACCATATTAGATCTTCTCTTCTCTCTTCAAAACTTCCTTAGATCAAATGCAGCCAAAGTGACAAATAATTATTCTTTAGTAAACTTCTTCAGATCATACACCTCCTCTATAGCCGAGATCTTATCACTGTATCTATCTGGTAATGTCATCAGTATCGTTTCATGAAATATCCATCTGTAATAGTGTCTCCTTGGTTCTTAACTTCATTAATTATATTATCCACTCTCTAAAAGTAATTCCTAATGTATTCAACTTCTTCCATTCTCAAATTATCATAGTGGCATTTGGCTGTTACCTTCTTAGATAACTTAATCCTTTCATTTCCTTCATATATATCTTTTAATTTTTTCCAAAATTCATAAGAAATATTCAAAAAAATGACCTTAGCTAATTCATTATTTATAGAGCACTAGTGATAGCAAACCTCACTTTTTTCATTATCCTCATACACTATGATTTCATCTAAAATATTAATACCATTCTGAGGGAACACATACTTTGTCTCTACATATTTCCAGGTATTATAACTAACCAAAATCAAATATCCTTTCATCTGATCTTTCCATGTATTATAGCTTGATCTATAGAACATAGAAATGCCCATTTTGTGCACCATCGGATCTTCCTCAAGCAGTTAAGCTCTATAACAAGGAACCAAGATCTGATACCAATTTTTGAACATGTTGAATAACTGAAAGGGGCATTGAATCAATTATTCCTACACACTATATAAAACTTTTGATTTTTTGGTAAACTCATAAACATCAACAATATCAAATTATAACGTATGAGTTAACCTTATTAAGCATCCATGATAGATATGAAATCATAGAAAAACCAAAAAGAAGAACACCAAGATTTATGTGGAAACCCAAACTAGGAAACCCATGGAGAAACTAATTCTCATGAAATGAAACAATAGTTAAGGTGATTTTTATAAAGGCTCACTTTAGGTTGTGCTCAATTCAAGTTGGCTCACTCCCGGTCAACCTAACTATCATTACAAATGAATATGACTATCTACCAATATAAATAGGCTTACTTATAGAATATATGAAAAGAGATTGAATCCATCACTGAGATCACTATTACGAACACTTTGCATTATAAAAATGATGTATTAGTCTATTATCGATTGCATCAACATGCACGAACACCAACAAACAAATCTCTTGTAAATAGATTCAAAATCACTTCACATTTAGTTTTTTCTTTAATTTATGAATCTTGTGTTCTTTCTTCAACACTTGCACTAGTTTCTTCTCCTTGAGGCATTGGATTCCCTGAAATGATTTAAACTTGATTTTGGGTTTGAGGTTTATTTCCATGGTTTGTACCATCATTTTGATCATCTGAATCATATCCACAAGATCTAGATTATGTCTTATTTCTTTCATTAACCTTGAATTTTTCACTCTCAACTATATTCTTTAATCTATTATTGTAACATTGGTAGGCCTTTCTTTTGGTAGAGAAACCAAGAAATATTCCTTCATCACATCTAGCATAAAAATTTCTTAGATCTTCATCCCTTGATATAAAATTTACTTCCAAAAATTCTAAAATATCTAACAGTAGGAACATAATCAGACCATAATTCATAAGGACTCTTACCGGTATCACCTTTGATATGCACAAGGTTAAGTGTGTAAAGAATAGTACTCATTGACTCTCTCGAATCGAAATGTGAAATATTTAGTTCCAACATCTTAGTCCTAGTAGTTTCTTGAATGGTTTAGTTTTTCCTATCCACTACCCCATTTTTCTAAGGCATCCTTGAAGAAGACAACTATCTTCTTATCCCATATTCTTTAGAAAATGAAGTAAAATCATCGGAAGTGAAGTCACCAACTCAGTGATATCTTAGAAACTTCAACTTGAAACCCATCTCTGTCTTAACCATAGGCTTGAAATTTTGAATTTATCTATACCCACAGACTTCTCTTTCAAGAAAGTAATCCACATTATCGTAGAATAATCATCAATCAGTAACATGAAATATTTATCTCTCTATAAACTTTTAACTCTAGAAGGAGAGCACAAATTAGTATACAAAAGATATAACAATTCACTTCAACAATGATTCTTACTTTTGAAAGTAACTCTGGTTTGTTTTCCCAATTGACATTCCTTGCACATGGTGTTAGTAGGTTTCAAAAACCTAGGAATATCTCTCACTACCAAGTATAACTTATGTTAGCAATATTATCAAAATTCACATGACACATTCTTCAATGCCACAACCAACTTTCATCAATCTAAGCAATCAATCATCTTTTCTTAGCACTATTTAAATGAGAGACACTACCTTTAGTTTTTTTAACTTGATGTAATCTCAATTCTAGAGCTTTCCAAGATTCTGCAATTTCCATTCTTGAATTGAAGATCATATCCCTTTTCAAACAACTATCCAACACTCAAAATATTATGCTTTAGACCTTCAACATATAAGATATCATTTGTATTGTTCTTACCATCAAGAGAAATAGATCATCTACCATGGATTTTACCATTTGTATCATCACCAAATATTACAACACCAACTTCATACTTTTCCAAGCTCACAAAATTTCTCTTATCACATGTCATATGATGAGAGAATCCACTATCAATCACCCATTCTTCTCTCTCTACAACTTGCATAGCCAAAGCTTTTCCTCATTTAGGTAGCTAGTAGAATCCATATGTATTGGATCATCTTATTTAACAGAAATGAATACCCATTTATTATCACTCATACCTCCATTATCATATTCATCATCTAACACACCTTCATCGGTAACATAATAACATCTCTTTTGAAATCTAGGTTTGTTAGTTTTGGACTTAGGAGATCTTTCTAGATATCTTAAAGAAAAGTGACCTATCTTATTGCAAGAAAAAAATTTAAGAGGCAATTTTCCTTCATACTTACTAGAAAATTTGGGTAATGTCTTGGAAATAAGGGATTAAAGATCCCCAAGCTCTCACTCGTCATAGTCAATCTCCTTTCTCTCCTTCTCATACCCAAAAATTCTCTTTGAAGAACTTTCTCTCGAATCATATTGTTGCTTATCATTTCTAGAAATAGTAGCCTTGAATGTAGATTCTATCTTAGGAACGGCATCACTAAACTCACTTATCTCAAAAAATTTAATCTTACCAATAAACATATATGTTGGACAGTTGAATGTGTTGTGATGTATGTCAACATATTAATAGGATTAGTTAGTAGGATTGATTGTTTAATGACAACATATCTGTTGATAGTTTATCCATTGGAACGAGGTGCTTCAAGGTCTAGTGAGGATCAATTTTAGTAGTTGAGTAGTCACACACCTCATAGGATGATTTTGAGGTTTTCTACTTGGTCCATGTCAAGTTTTGGGGGTTTACATGAAGATTTAGATGAATTATGAGTTCACAGATTGTGACTAGCAGAAAGTATAGCAGACAGTAAATTGAAACTCATATAGATTGGTTCAGTGAGAATGCTCAGCTTGAATTTTTTTTTTCACATCTAGGAGTGTTCTTGAGACATGCATGGGTTTACTTAATCAAAGGGTTAGTGATCTAGAGGTTTGTGAGGCATTTTTCAAATGTTACAGTTGTTGGTGACAATGTTCTTGTGGTCTAGCATAAGAGATGTTAGTAAATCTGAAAATGTGGATCATTTTAGATGTTTTACTGATATCCATGATGCCTATTAATGTTCTTGGATTATTATCCTTAGGAGTTGGAGGTCCACATGGATTGAAATGATCATATTGGGGGATTTTTTAGTCGATGGTGATATTTTGAATATTTCTTGTATTTTTGGCCTAATTGATCTGTAAATCATTTTGCACAAGTTCAACACGTGATTTGTGGATGAGTTATGAACTCAAGGTGGTTGATAAATATTGTGGCTATGTTTTTTCAATAAAAGAAGGATTTTTATTTTTATTTTTGGCATGTGGATTTTGGTTTGAAATTGGAGTTGTACCAGCCTTTTTTTCTTTTCAAGGTTAATGATATAAATCACATCTAGGGTCATTGTTGACAAGTAGATGAGTAAGATTTCTTGGGAAGCAAGTGGAAGATTGATTGGTGATCAGATTGTTCAACATAGAAAAGGTAGAGAGGGGTTGAAGAGATATGCATTATGCTACATTGGAACTGACTCAGACATGTGTTAGATGTCACTATACAGTTCACAAAAAGATCATATCATTATTGTGATCTTGTAAGGTGAAGAGCCTTCCCTTCTTTGGGTTGTATCCCATTGGAGAAGTGAGCTCTAGGTAGTGTGCTTGAATGCAAGTGAATTCCCCATATTTTTAATAAGGTTATACTTCTAATAAGGTATTTACTTATTGTGGGTAATCATCACTACTGTGGTTTTTCCCCTAACAAGTTTTCCACAATACAAATATGTTTGTCAAAGTATTGTGGATGTGTTTATGATATTTGCATGCATGCTTATTTTACTTAGATTAGGGGTGCCAACAAGAAGTTGAGTCTACTTTTTGGCCAAAAAGTGAAACTATTTTTCATGTTTTTCACATTCATCCTATTTGGCCTTAAGATTTGAGGCACTTAGACATGGAATCTTCCAAAAAGTCACTAATATAAAATTTTAGTATTTGAAGTCTAATTTCCAAATATGTGATTTTTTAAAATACCTAGATGATAAATTTCAAATTTCAATAGGGATTACTAAAACCCACATTTTAAAAGTAACTCTTTCAGAACTATACCATGTGTGTGTACACCAAGCAAAATCAAACTCAAATGAAACTATTTATCTAAACCCTTTTGGGAAATGGTAAGTAACACATTTAAGATTGATGAGAATATTTTTCCATATTTTTATGCTAAATATTTTTTTTATTAATTATATATTGGGCTCAATCGTTGTTTATAAAACCTCTTATGTACGACAAGTATAATTTGACCTAAACATATGATTTTTTAATAAAAAAATTTGAAAAGTGTGTATAATTATGTGTAGTTTGATGTCATATAATTTATTTTTCAATAAAATATAAAATCAAAAAGTTATTAAAATTACAAAAAATCTTGCATTCTCTTTTCTATAGGCCTGTTTTAGTACAAAATGATTGAAAAATAGAAATATTAATCAAATTTAATAAAAATTTACATATTATGAATCTGCACTGTCTGATCTATACTAGGTTCTTTTTTCATCAAAAAATTCCTCAGAAAACCCAATCCAATCTCTGGCCAAAGTGAGTTTCTTGCCTGCAGATAGACATGGCCTTCAACATTCAGGCCAAACCAAATCCAAAGCCAAGGGTTGCTTGACCAAGCCTTTCCCAAAGCTAAACCTGAACCTCTTTTGGCAGGGAACATTTCAATTTTCAAAAATAGAGTGACGTTACAAAATGGGGTGACATTTTAAAACTGAAACGTCACCCCATTTCAGTTTATAGTAATTGGAAATTGGTTTCAAACAAAATGGGGTGACGTTATGAAAAGGGATAACATTTTATTTTTTAAACATCACCCCATTTCATTATGTCACCCTGTTTCATAACGTCACCCCATTTCATATTTGACGATTCTTTTTAAAAATTTGTTGTGTTTTTTTACTGCATCAACAATTTTGTACTTGAAGTATGGTCGGCATCGATCGATTCTACAGCTTTTGGACATTTTTTTTATTGTTTATTTACTATTCTATTCTCCATTTGAATGCATCAATGATTGGGAGCATATTGAACATTTTTTTTTGTAGGTTTGAACTATTGAAGACACTCATGTGATTGATTTAAATTATTAATCATGGGATGTAAACAACGTCAAAAGAAGAAACAAAGGAGGGTTATGACTCACGAGGAAATTCAAGTAGAGAAAGAGAAAGAAGATAAACGTCAAAGAGATAAAAGAATTAGGATGCACCAAGTGAATAGTAATGAAGCTTCAGGATCCACAATAATTGAAGAGTCAAACATTAAAGAAACCATGGGGGATACAATCTGATGGACTATAACTGATTGAATGTTTGAAGATGTTAAGTTGATGATCACCAAGTCATAGAAAGTTTATGCAAGACATTAAATAAGTTAATGTATTGTATTTTCATTGATGTCAACTTGATATAATTTGTATGGTCATGGACATACTGCCAAAGACTTCAAAGAATCGATGAATCAAAGGCTATGCTATTAGTAATGCATATAAGTCAAGTATTCACAAAGTGATTGTATACACCAACAATGTGCACACTAACGGTCAGAGTAAATCAATGAGAAAAGTCACACTATTACCTAATGAGAAAAGTCATAGTGTTACCCAACGAGAAAAGTCACAGTGTTACCCGACGAGAAAAGCACAGTGTAACCCAATGAATGGAGATCCCAAAGATAACTAAAGTCACACTGATGGAACAATCAGTTATCACCGACGAATAACTGAAGTATTGACCGACGTAACAAAGAGTTCAGAAATGAAAAAATGCTTATCTTTCAAGAGCTAAAAATAGACATAACTGATACTTATCATTGTTTTTATTGACAAGATAAAGCCAGAGATAAGTAAATGATTTAAAGCTTCTTTGTCTAGTTGGCAAGAAGATCTCTACGAGATAAAATTGAAGTTTTTCTTTAAATCTAATTGGAAAGAATTGTGGATCATGCTAAGATAAAGAAAGCCAAGAAATGGTGAAATGATGTCTATATAAGAGACAAGATTATTCATTATGAATAAGGGGAGTGAGAAGAGAATAGATGCTAAATAGATTCTGAAGGAGAAGAAAGTCTTCATTCAAACCTGATCAATCAAGCTAAGGAAAGAGATAAATTTTGTAGACATCGACGAATAGTGATACAGTATCACAGAGTAGAATAGTGTGGAGAAAAGGTATTTAATTGATTACATTGATCATAAAGCTAATGCACTTACAATAGATCTAAAAATCTCCAATTCAAGTTGTATATGTGAACAGATCAATTTAATGTTTCAGTTTAACCATTGAAGCATCAAGTCTCTTAACCGAGAAGGACTTAAAAGTCTTTTCTAATTGAGATACATCCCAAGGAGTATCAAAACATTTGATCATACAAAGTAGCATTGCATATGCCCAATACCTATTGACAATCCAAGTGAGTGTTTGATCAAGGATGGTAGTATTAGATGCCAGATACTAAGTGACAAACTATCTATTTAAATCCTCTAACAAGGTCACACCTAACAATGTGTTTGTAACCTTTAATAGGGTTGGCTCTTAACCAAGCTCACTTCAGAAGAGTGAAAATTTGGGGTACCGGTCCCAGTGGTTTTTCCCTTAACAGGGTTTCCACATTAAAAATCCATGTGTTAATGTGTCTATGAGTCATTACTTTATTATTTTTCATTTCACTTAAGTAAATCTGAATTGATTGGTATACACTAGTTATTTACTATGTTTCAGTAAATAGAAAGACCACTTATCGGTAAACATATAGTAGAAGGTTTTAAAAAGAATTCTGACAAGTATTTATTTGATATAAGTATTTCAAGGAATTCATCTTACGGGACTAAAGATAACTAGAGGTATAAATTTGTGGTACTAAGTTTCAAGGGTTGATTTAAAGCTTAATTTTTGAGGCCATTGATTCACCCCCCCCCCTCTCAGTTATTACTAACAATTGGTATCAAAGCTTGTGTGCTTAGAAGGAAGGTTTCAAGACCTAAGCTAAAGATTACAAGATGAACAGAAGAGATGTGCCCAAGTTGAACAAAGACAACTTTGCTTCATGGAAAAGTAGGATAAAATTCCACTTATCAGGTATTGGAAATGATGTTACTCAATACTTAGATACTGAATATGTGTTTCCCATAGGAGAACCCATAGTTGAACAAATGAGAGAGAAGTGTGAGCACAACTACATGATGATAGAGCTTTCTTCCTCACTCTCTGATGCTAAATTTGAAGATGTCAAAACCTGCACAATAGCAAAGTAGATGTGGGACAAATTGAAGCTTGTACATGGTGGTGATAAAAATGTTCTGAGAGCCAAGGTAGAAATCCTTAGAGGAAATTTTGATGATCTCATAATGAAGGAAGGTGAAAACATCACATAGTACAATGCAAGAATCAAAGAGGTAGTCAATGTTATCTAAGGAGTTGGAGGTGTACTAGATGAAGATACAATGGTAAGTAAAATTCTAAGAACCTTACTGCCTACTTATGCTATTAGAGTATCTACCATACAGGAAATGAGAGCAGTAGCAAATAACAATGTTACTCTAGATAGTTTGATTGGAAGACAAATTTCATTTGAGATGAATAAATTTGATAATAGTGTCTTACCAAACATAGAGTCTGCATTCAAATCTTTTTTGAGAATAAGTAAATCAAGTCATAAAAACACTATGAGAAAAGATAGTGATAGTGAAAGTGAAGAATAAGATCTTGATGAAATTGAAGCATTTATGGCAAGAAGAATGCATAAAGGCAAAGGTAAATACAAAGGTAAACTACCACTTGTATGTTTTAACTATAAATAAATTGGACACTTTGCTGCAAGATGTCCTAACAGAAAATAAGATGATAGAAGTAATGACAATTCATTTGAAAAGAAGTATGACAGAGGTGATAACCAAGATTATAGAAGCAAATGACAATCAGCAAGAAGAGATACCCAAGACTACAAGGACAAAGGAAAGAAGGTTAGTTACCTAGCTAAATGCAAAGATGAAGATACTGACACCAAATCTAATGAAGACATCAAGATGGTATTTGTGGCAGTAAAATATGATTTAGAGGAAGATGAAGAAAAGTATGTGGAAACTGCACTCATATCTAAAGTTAGCAAAAATGATGTTTGGTTCATAGATAGTGGCTGCAATCACCATATGACTGGTTACAAACAAAATTTTGAGACTGTTGAATACTACAATGGTGGTTCAGTAAGAATGGGTAATGACACACCTTGTCGAGTTGAAGGTAAAGGAACTATAATGTTGAATAACCTGATAAAATGTGAAAATGCTTATTGGGTGAAAGGATTGAATTATAATCTATAGAGTGTTTCTCAGTTGAATAATTCAAGTCATAGAGTAGCATTTTAAAATAAGAAGGCAAAGATCTTCAATAAATCAGGAAGTCTGATTGGTACCGGTGAGAAGACAAAAGGTAACTTATTCTATCTGAATGATACTGACACCACTTGCTTAATGGCTAGAAATGAAGACATATGGTTGTGGCAAAAAATATTGTGTCATGTAAACTTTGACAACATGATAAAGATAAGAAGAAAGAGAAATGTAAGAGGCTTACCGACGATGATTAAGCCAGACAATATCATGTGCAAAAATTGTCAAAAAGGTAAGATGACAAAGTCTAGTTTCAAAAGCAAAACCCATACATCTGATGCCATTCTAGAATTATTCCATACTGGTCTATGTGGGCCCATGAGGAAAAAGAGTTACTATGGTGATAGATATTTTATTCTCTTTGTTGATGATTACTCTAGAATGATGACATTAATGTTTCTAAAAGATAAATCTGAAGCATTTAAGATGTTTAAATGGTACAAAGAAATGGTATAAAAACAAATTGGTAAGGAACTAAAATGCTTAAGATCGGATAGAGGAGGGGAATTTATTTCAAATGAATTAACTAACTTTTGTAATGAGTATGGAATCAAAAGACAAGTCTCTGCACCAAGAACACCACAGAAAAATGGAATTTCTGAAAGAGGGAACATATCCATTGTTGATTGTGCAAGGACACTGATGATAGAGAAAGGAATCACCCAAATCTTTTGGAGGGAAGCTGTCAGTACTACTGTTTACACATTGAATAGAGTAAAATTGAAGAAACACACCAAGAAGACACCCTATGAGCTATGGTATGGTTACACACCCAATGTAAGTTACTTCAAGATCTTTGGTAGTCAATGTTATATCTTAAAAGATGATAGAAATGAAAAGCTTGAATCCAAAAGTGATGAAGGAATCTTTTTAGGGTATTCCACCAAGAGAAAGGCTTATAAATGTCTCAATAAAGGCTCTAACAAAATTTTTGAAAGTGCAAATGTAAAGATAGATGAATTTGTAGAGAAGAATGAAAAGGAAAGCACAAAAGAACCAAAGGAATACAATAGGTTTGTTTACAATGAAGAACTTGACACTCTACCCGAGAAACAATGTATAGCTCCCAAGAAAAAAATTATTGCACCCGAGAATCAGGCTACAAATACCAAAAATTAAGATATTTCTCAAGATGATGTACCAAGTGATGGAGATCAGAATGAAGGAACAATGATGATCAAGATGATAGACAAAGAATTGAACCTATACTTTCCAGATATGTCAGAAGGAACCATCCATAGAACCAAATCATTGGAGACAAGAAAGCTGGTATGAGAACCAAAAGTAAGTCTCTAAACACAAGATGTCTTATTTGTGATTTTGAGCCAAAATCTGTCAATGTTGCACTTGATAATGATGAATGGATTAGTTCTATGAATGAGGAGATTGAGAAGATATGAGAAAAACAAGATATGGACACTTGTACCAAGACTAGATGACAAGAATGTCATTGGTAGAAAATGGATATTTAGGAATAAACTGGATGAGAATGGAAAAGTCACCAGAAACAAAGAAAAACTAGTATGCAAGGGGTATGAACAAGAAGAAGGGATTGAATATGGAGAAATCTTTGCACCCATTTCTAGGCTAGAAGGAGTGAGAATATTACTTGCTTATGCTACATGTAAAGGCTTCAAGGTATACCATATGGATGTCAAGTCTGCATTCCTAAATGGAATACTTGAGGAAGAGGTGTACATTGAACAACCAGAAGGGTTTGTTGATCCATACAAGAGGAACATGGTATGTAGACTAAACAAATCCTTGTATGGATTAAAATAAGCACTCGAGCATGGTATGAAAGACTTCATTCCTATCTCATGAGTATTGGATTTGTAAGAACTTGTGAAAACAATAATCTTTATTTGAAAGAGGATATTGATGCTAACATTTTGATTGCTGAGATATTTGTTGATGACATCATATTTGGAGGCAATGATATGCTATACAAATCATTTGCAAATGAAATGAGAAAAGAGTTTGAGATGTCTATGTTTGGAGAGATCAAGTTCTTTCTTGGTCTATAGATCATACAATAAGATGAATTTTTTTTCATTACACAATCCAAATACATCAAAGAAGTGCTAAAAATATTCAAGATGGAAGATTTCAAGCCAATTGGAACACCGATGGCAACTAGATGTAAGCTTAAAAAGGAGGATAAGTCATCATAGGTAAATCAGACTATGTACAGATTAATGATTGGAAAACTCATGTATGTTGTACATACTAGACTAGATATTGCACATGCAGTAGGAATAGTTGCAAGATTTTCTTCTAATCCTAAGGAATCACATATGAGTGCTATGAAAAGAATCCTAAGATATCTGAAGAATACCAAGGAATATGGCTTATGGTATAGAAGAGAAGGCAAATTTTAAGTTAAGGTCTTTATCGACGCTGATTGGGCTGGAAATATTGATGACTGAAAGAGAAAAATTGGATGAGAATTCTTTATAGGTGACAAACTTGTCACATGGATCAACAAGAAACAAGGATGCACCTCTCAGTCTACTACAAAAGTAGATTATGTTTTTGCTACTGCAAACTTCTCAAATATTGCATGGATCAAACAATTACTGGAAGGTATGCATTTTAAAATTCTTGAACTAGTAATTATCTATTGTGATAATACTAGTGCAATAAACATTTCCAAGAATCCAGTCATGCATGCTAAGACAAAGCATATTACTATCAAGTATCATTATTTGAGAGGACAAGTTAAAGAAAATGAGTTGATACTTGAGTATGTTCAATCAAAGGAACAATTAGTTGATATCTTCACCAAGCCACTGCCCAAGGATGCATTTGAATACTTGAGAAAGAGACTAGGGGTCAGACACTTGTCTACTGATCAGTGAGATGACTAGAATGCTACATCAGCCTACATATTATCAGAATATCATTCATGTTGATGCAAGCAAAGAGATGGACTTCAAAGATAAATCTATACACACCAAGGTACTTATCTATTACGAGCATCAGAAGTGTTGTATTGCTAATGGATTGGGAAATTCAAGGAGTATTTTATGGATAGAAAGGATTGTTTGGCATTACTGTCAAATATTTGTTTGGAATTGTTGTCAAAGGGAGAGATTATATCTATTATCATCAATTATCACATCAAGGAGAGATTATATTCATCACATTATCCAAAGGGAGAGATGTAACCAGAAAGGGAGAGTACATACAAAGGGAGAGAATTGCTAACAAAAGACATCAAAAGAAAAGAGAACAGTGAAAGGGAGAGAGTTTGACACAGGAAGAGAACACATCACATCAGAAGAAGAAAGATTCTACATCTATCTCATGAAGGGATTGAAGACAGAGAGAAATTTGCAAGACTCGAATCTAAGCTCTAATAAGCTTACCGAGGACTAGATATTTGTATCAGTTATAGTACCTAAGAGTGGTAGTTTGATGAAGTTCAACTATTATATTTTATATTGTATTAGTGATAATATAGTTTGATGATGTAGTGTGTTGCCAGCAATGCCAAAGGGAGAGATTGATGAACTATAACTTATTGAATGTTTGACAATGTTAAGTTGATTATCACCAAGTCATAGAAAGTTTATGCAAGACATTAAATCAATTAATGTATTATATTTTCATTGATGTCAACTTGATATAATCTGTATGGTCATGGACATACTACCAAAGAATTCAAAGAACTGATGAATCAAAGGATATTCTATCAGTAATGCATATAAGTCAAGTATTCACAAAGTGACTGTATACACCGATAGACTGCACACTGATGGTCAGAGAAAATCAACGAGAAAAGTCACAGTGTTACCTGAAAAGCAAAGTCACAGTGTTACTCGATGAGCAAAGCATAGTGTAACCTGATAAATGAATATCCTGAAGACAACTAAATTCACACCAATGGAACATTCAATTACGACTAACGACTAACTGAAGTATTAACCGACAGAACAGAGAGTTCAAAAATGACAAAATGCTTAGTTGTCAAGAGCTAAAAATAGACTTAAATGATACTTATCATTTTTTTAATCGACAAGATAAAGCTGGAGACAAGTAAATTATTTAAATCTTATTTTTCCAATTGGCAATAAGATCTCTATGAGATAAAACTAGAATTTTTCTTTAAATCTAATTTGCGATAATTTTGGATTGGTGCAGGAGTACCCTTAAGGTCTATTGAAAGATCTTAATCAGTTATTTCTTCTAGGTTGGTTTGGCCAACCATCCATGAATAAATACTAAAATATAAAGTCCCTAGTGTGTGTTTGAGGTGTGGTTTAGGTTTGGAAAGGTTAGGGTTGTGTTGTTTGAGTCTAGTGGATTCTAGGAGTCTAAGGCCTAGAAGTCAACTCAAAAGTCAAAGAGTTGACCAAAGTCCCAAATTTGGAAGATTTATAATGTTTAGTTGTTTTTGAGCCATTTGAGGTCAATTGGTAAAGTTTGGAACCAATTAGGACACTCAAAATGTAAAATTTACAATTTTGACAAAAGTTGTCAATGTTGTCATGACAACTTTTAAAGTTGTCATCACAACCTTTCCTAGATTTTAGGAATCAGGAATTAAGGTGCCCAAATCCTGACCAAATGTTCTAGACAGATGGGATAGGAGTATATAAGGTGATTCCAACCCTAATTTGACAGTTAGATTTCATTTTGTATAGACTGATCACAAGGAAGGATCAATTTTGCAGTGTAATTAGTGACAGAGCCATCATCCATCACTCTATTGGATTGAATGGACTGAATGAATGATTGGATAGTGTTTGAAATGTATTTTTCAATATTTTTGTTGTGTTAGTTTGATAGATTACACTTTTTGGTTATGTTTTGTTAAATTATTTGTGCTTTGCAAGGTCACTGACCAGTTTTTGTCCAGTTATGTAAATAATGGGTTTCTTTGGACTTCTCGTGGTTCAAACTCCATGACCACTTGGAATCCATTAGGAAATTATATATAATATATAGATATGGTTTTTTGAGTGTGTGTGTGTGTGTGTATAGGGGAACCTCAAAAACATTCAGGCCCTAGGCGAGTGGTGAGCATTCTGGTTAGGGTATCTAAACAAGATAGTGGAAATGGAGATTGCAGAGTGATCTGTATGAGACAATAAATATTAGAGGAGTGTGGAGGAATGTGGTGTAGACCTTATTATGGAAGGATAATTTTAGAGGAGTCTATCTGATTGGAAGAAGAAGACCAAGTTGTCAAACCAATCTACATGCCTTTGAAACCCTTATTTTTAGGGGTTTAGTAGAAATCCATTGTACGGACTCTACTGAGATTTGAGACCTAGAAAATCTTGAAGGGTAAGAAAAACCCACAAAGAATATGAACTTTTTTTCTAGGGTTGTTAAGGTAATCTATGAGGAAATCACATTTTCAGTGATTAGGAGGGCTAATAGGCCTAAAAAGGCTACAAGGCCTAGAAGACTAGATTTTGAACTCGATTGAAAAATGGATGAAGGATTCATTAAAGTGAATCCTTAGGAGTTTTAATAGACCTAAGGAGTGTTGGAAAATTCACCTTAAGAGGTTTTCACCATTGGAGTGATAGGAGGCTTGTGAAGCCATGGTTGTAAGGAAGCTAAGGAAGAGTGAAAGGATTTGAGTTTGAAGATGATGGGAAGTTCCTAGGGAGTGAGAGGATTAGGAAAGAATCCTCTAGTTAGGGTAGACAAAGAGACCCTAAGGGAGACCCAGTGAAGGTCTTGGAGAGAGCTAGAAGGCTCTAGGAGAGGATCTCCTCATCAAATTGGTATTAGAGCCATTGAAAGGCTTGGGTGATTGAATTGGTGTATGTCAGATTGGAGTGAGTCCATAGGGGAGTCCAGGATGGTGACCAATGCAGATATGGCTAAAGATTTGTCAGAGAAACAAATGAAGAATAGGCTTCTTGAAGAAGCAATGAAGGAAATGAAGATCAAAATGGCAAAAGTGGTTGAAACTTCTAGTAAGTTGAGAGAAGAAATGCATGAAGGGATAGATAAGGGAAACAAACCAGTGGAAGAGGAAATAGAACTAGAGACTGATCCTCTTCTACTTGAGGAACCATTCCTCAAAGCACTCAAGGCATTGAGTGGAAAGGCTCTAGAGGGCATCCCCATGTTCTCTGGCAAGATGGATTCTGAAATGATTATGGAATGGCTTGAAGGAATAGAGAATCACTTTGAGTGTGATGGGATTATAGAAGCCCAAAAGATGAAGATAGCCAAGTCAAGGCTAAGAGGGAAAGCACTTACATGGTGTAAGTTCTTGCAGGAAGAAAGAGAGAAAGAGGGAAATAAGCCCATAACAAATTGGAAGACAATGATAAAAAAAAAAAAGGATTATTATCTTCCAGAGGATTATGACATCCAACTACACAAGAAGAGGAAAAATCTTAGGAAAAATACCTAGATGTGTCAGCCTTACCAAAGAACTCCAAAAAATTTGTCTTAGATAAAGAATTCAGGAGACAAAAAGTATTAAAGTGGCAAGATACCTTAATGGATTAAGTTGGAACATTCAAGAAGAGCTTAGTCTCTTTACCTTGACTTCCATCCATAGTTGTTTTCAAATGGCTTTGAAGGTGGAAGAAAAACTAAAGAAAAGACAAGATTCTAGCTCCAGAGGTAGAGGAAAGGGTAGAGATAGTAGAGGTGGACATAGAGGAGGTTCAAGTGGCATAGGCAATGACAATAGGGGTCAAGGTGACACCAGATATGTAGATCAGGGATAGGAGTCAAACAATAGAGGTGGATTCAGTAATAGAGGAAGGGGTTCTTATAATAGTGGCAGAGGAAGGACAGGAGGTTTTGGAAGGGGATCTCATTTCTCTTCCATGAAATGTTACAATTATGGACAGCTGGTGAACCCTACATATAGGTGTCTAGATAAGCCAATATGATCACAAGGAGAGAAGAGGATCAACTATATCCAATAGGAGGACAACACCAAGCATTCAGAGGTTAGTCTAGATTCAGAGAAAGGTGAAATCTTGATGCTTAGGAGAATACTAATTAAAGAACCCACTTAGGATGGACACAAGCAAAGAAGGACTCTTTTTAGGGTCAAGTGCAAGATAATGGTAAAAGTATGTAAGGTGATCATTGATTCTGGATCTACTGATAATTTTATATCAGAGGAGGCAGTAGAGAAGTTAAATCTCACTAAAATTCCACATGAATGTCCTTACAAAGTCACATTGTTGAATAAGGGCCAGAACATCTTAGTTAATGAACAAGTGTGGGTGGAATTTACTATTGGAAAGTATCATGACAAGATATTATGTGATGTTTTTCCAATGTATTCTTGCCATCTGTTGCTTGGCAGACCATGGCAGTGTGAAAGGGATGCAGTCCATAATGGGAAAGACAACAAGTACACCTTCAACAAAAATGGGGTCACTTACAAAATACAATCCATACTAGAAGAGGATACAATGGAGAAGGAATAATCTAGTGCCATGCTATTGAGTGGAAAAAAAATTCTAAGGGATGTGAAGAAAGAAGAAGTTGGTTATGCAATTTTTCTAAAGCCAAAGGAGGAGGAGTTTCATGAGAAGGCACCTATACCACAGGAGGTAAGAGAACTGCTAGACCAGTTTAAAGACATAATTTGTAAGGGTACACTAACCACCCTTCCACCAAAGAGGGAGATAATTCATCAAATTGAATTCATACCAGGAGCATCTTTGCCAAACAAGGCTGCATATAAGATGACACCAGCAAAAAACAAGGAGATAGCCAAACAAGTCCAAGAGATTTTGGAACAAGGGTTGATAAGGAAGAGCACTAGCCCATGTGTTTTGCCCATGGTGTTGGCTCCTAAAAAAGGAGGTAAGTAGAGAATGTGTACTGATTCTAGGGCAATAAATAGGATAACTATCAGGTATAGATTTCCAATTCCTAGAATAGAAGACTTGATGGATTGCATGGGGGGTGCTAAGTACTCTAAAATTTATTTGAAGAGTGGGTACTATCAAATTAGGATGAAAGAGGGTGATGAGTGGAAGTCTGCATTTAAAAATATAGAGGGGTTGTATGAATGGTTAGTGGTTCCCTTTGGGATTACCAATGCACCAAGCACCTTTATGAGGGTGATTAATGAAGTCTTGAAGGACTATATAGGAGTTTTTGTAGTTGTTTATTTAGATGACATCCTAATTTTTAGTAAAACTAAAGAGGATCACATGAAACACTTGGATCTAGTGTTAAAGAAGTTGCAAGAAGAGAAACTCACCATAAACCTTGAGAAGGATGAGTTCATGAAAGGACAGCTAGTCTACCTTGGCTTTGTGGTTTCCAAGGGTGACTTAAAAATGGATAAAGAGAAGGTAGACGACATATTGAACTGGCCTACTCCTAAGATAGAGACTGAAGTTAGGAGCTTCCATGGGTTAGCCAAATTCTATAGGAATTTCATTAGGAGATTCAGTGAGATTTGTGCTCCAATCCTAGAGACTATAAAAGGAGGGTTGAAAACAAAATTTGTGTGGACAAAAGTGGATAATGATGGATTTGAGAGATTGAAGAAGGAAGTGGCTACTTAGCCTATATTTCTATTACCAATCTTTGATAAACCATTTATTGTGGAGTGTGATGCAAGTAGCATTGCAGTGGGAGCTGTCTTAAGTCAGGAAGGCAGGCCTGTGGCCTTTTTCAGTGAAAGGCTAAATGAGGCTAAGTCTAGGTACTCTTCCTATGAATTGGAGCTATATTCCCTTATACAAGCCTTAAAGAAGTGGAGGCACTATCTTTTTCCCAAATATTTTGTTGTCTTCACAGATAACCAAGCAGTGAGTTACATAAACACTCAAGACAAGCTTAGCTTGAGACACATCAAGTGGATGGAATTCTTACAGTCTTACACCTTTACTATAAAACATAAGAAGGGGGTGTAAAAGAAAGTTGCATATCCCCAAAGTATAGGGGTTGAAGGTTTTAAGGACCTATATGAGGGAGATCTAGATTTCTCAGAGATATATAAGGTGTGTCAAAATCTTGAGAATCACTTTCATAGTGAGTTTGTAGAGTATACATTACAGAATGGGTTGTTATTCAAAGGAAAGCAACTATGTGTTCCAAGAGGCTCAATGAGGGAGAACCTTATACAGGAGAAGCATAATGGAAGCCTAAGTGGACACTTTGGACTGAATAAGACATTGTACTTACTAGAGAGATTCTATTGGTGGCCAAAGATGTAGAAGGAAGTAAGAAGGTATGTAGAGAAATGTGGCATATGTCAGAAGGCTAAAGGCACTTCATCAAATGCAGGACTTTACCAGCCATTACCCATCCCAAGTAGACCTTGGGAGTGCATAAGTATGGACTTCATAGTGGGGTTACCTAGAACTCCAACTGGTTTAGACAGTGTATTTGTAGTGGTATATAGGTTTAGTAAAATGAGCCACTTCATACCATGTAACACAACACATGATGCCAACCATATTTCCTACTTGTTTTGTAAAGAACTAGTAAGGATTCATGACCTACCAATGAGCATTGTTGCAGACAAGGATGTGAAGTTCATGGGTCACTTTTGGCAGACCCTATGGAAGAGATTAGGTACAAACTTGTCTCATGGATCTGCCTATCATCCTCAAATGGATGGGAAGACTGAATTAATCAACATGGTACTTGGGAACTTTCTTAGATGTCTGACCAAGGAGTATGGACAAGGTTGGGAGAAAGTTATCCCATAGGCAGAATTTGCCTACAATGATAGTACCAACAGAGTTACAGGGAAGATTCTATTTGAGATAGTTTATGGGGCACATCCAAGGGATGTGATGGAACTCAGAGACCTCAAAAGATATGAGGGAATTAGTGGGCATGTTGATAATTTTTCACAATCAATGAAGGAGGTTCATGAGCAAGTGCAAAAGACCTTGATGGAGGCAAATCAAAAGTTGAAGGAAAAGAAAGATGAGGGGAGAAGAGAATTGCAGTTTGAAGTGGGTGAGCTAGTCATGGTGTTCCTAAATAAGGAAAGACTACAAAAAGGGATACCCAGAAAGATATAGATGAAACGAATTGGACCTTTTAAGATATTGGAAAAGTATGGACCTAATGCATACAAAGTAGAGTTTCCCAAGGAGATGTCAATTTCTCCAATCTTTAATGTGAAAGATTTGATCAACTATAAGGGGACAGATATTGATGAGATGCAGTATAGAACAAAGGTCATTAAGGATAGGGGAGAATTCAAAACTCTGGAATAGCACAAGCTACAAGTTGAGAAGATATTGGATTCAAGGGTGAAAAAGAAAACAAGACATAAGATCTACATGGAGCATTTAGTGAAGTAGAAGCAACAACCGGAGTTAGAAGCCACTTGGATATCTAAAAGTGACTTCAAGAAAAATGGAATCAGTGAGGAGTTCCTGTCACCAAAAGTTCCTTAACTTGTTTGTTGTAGGGGGGAGTATGATGCAGTAGCATCCTTAAGGTCTATTGAAAGATCTTAATCAGTTTTGGATTATAGGTTGGTTTGGCCAACCATAAATGAATAAGAACTAAACTATAAAGTCCCTAGTGTGTGTTTAAGGTGTGGTTTAGGTTTGGAAAGGTTAGGGTTGTGTTGTTTGAGTCTAGTGGATTATAGGAGTCTAAGGCCTAGAAGTTAACTCAAAAGTCAAAGAGTTGACCAAAGTCCCAAATTTGGAATATTTATAATTTTTAGTTGTTTTCTAGCTATTTGAGGTCAATTGGTAAAGTTTGGAACCAATTAGGAAACTCAAAATGTAATATTTGCAATTTTGACAAAAGTTGTCAAAGTTGTCATGACAACTATTAAAGTTGTCATGACAGTATTTCCTAGATTTTAGGAATCAGCCATTAAGGTGCCCAAATCCTGACCAAATGGTCTAGATAGATGGGATAGGAGTATATAAGGTGAATCTAACCCTAATTTGACAGTTAAATTTCATTTGTATGGACTGATCACAAGGAAGGATCAATTTTGCAGTGTAATTAGTCACAGAGCCATCATCCATCACTCTATTGGATTGAATTGACTAAATGAATGATTAGATAGTGTTTACAATGCAGCTTCCAAGATTTTTGTGGTGTTAGTTTGATAGATTACATGTTCTAGTTAGGTTTTGTTAAATTATTTGTGCTTTGCTAGTTCACTGGCCAGTTTTGGTCCAGTTATGTAAATAATGGGTTTCTTTGGATTTCCCATGGTTCAAACTCCATGACCACTTGGAATCAATTAGGACCTTGTATATAGTATATAGATATTTTTTTGGAGTGTTTGTGTAAAGGGGAATCTCAAAAACATTTAGGCCCTAGGCGGGGGGTGAGCATTCTAGTTAGGGTATCTAAACAAGATAGTGTCAATGGAGATTGTAGAGTGAATGGTATGAGCCAATAAATATTAGAGGAGTGTGGAGGCATGTGGTGCAGACATTCTTATGGAAGGATAAGTTTAGAGGAGTCCATCTGATTGGAGGAAGAAGACCAAGTTGTCAAAGCAATCTACATGCCTTTGAAGCCCTTATTTTTAGGGTTTTGGTAGAAATCCATTGTACAGACTCTACTGAGATTTGAGACCTAGAAAATATTGAAGGGTAAGAAAAACCCACAAATAATATGTACTTTTTTTGTAGATTTTTTAAGGGAATCTAGGAGGAAAATCACATTTTCAATGATTAGGAGGGCTAATAGGCCTAAAAAGGCTACAAGGCCTAGAAGACTAGATTTTGAGCTCGATTGAAAAATGGATGAAGGATTAACTAAAGTGAATCAATAGGACTTGTAATAGACCTAAGGAGTGTTGGAAACTTCACCTTAAGAGGTTGTCACCATTGGAGTGATAGGAGGCTTGTGAAGCCATGGTTGCAAGAAAGCTAAGGAAGAGTGAAAGGAGTTGAGTTTGAAGATGATGGGAAGTTCCTAGGGAGTGAGAGGATTAGGATAGAATCCTCTAGTTAGGGTAGAGAAAGAGACCCTAAGGGAGACCCAGTGAAGGTCTCGGTGAGAGATAGAAGGCTCTAGGAGAGGAGATCCTCATCATGGATCATGCCAAGATCAAGAACGCCAAAAAATGGTGAAATCATGTCTATATAAGAGACACGCTTATTCGTTATGAATAAGGGGAGTGAAAAAAGAATAGATACTAAAGAGATTATGAAGGAGTAGAAAGTCTTCATTTAGACCTGATCAATAAAGTTGAGGAAAGAGATAAACTTTGCAGACATCGATGAACAATGATACAACATCATAGAGAAAAAAAGTGTGGGGAAAAGGTATTGAATTGATTACATTGATCAGAAAGGTAATGCACTTACAATAGATCTGAAAATCTGCAATTCAAGTTGTATATGTGAACAGATCAATTTAATGTTTCATTTTAACCATTGAAGCATCAAGTCTCTTAACCGAGCATGACTTAAAATTCTTTTCTAATTGAGATACATCCCAAGGAGTATAAAAAATTTTGATCATACAAAGTAGCATTGGATATGCCTGATACCTATGGATAGGCCAAGTGAGTGTTTGATCAAGGATGGTAGCATTAGATGCCAGATACTAAGTGACAAACCATCTATTTAAATCCTCTATCAAGGTCACACCTAACAGTGTGTTTGTAACCTTTAACAGGGTTGGCTTTTACCGTTCTCACTTTAGAAGAGTGAAAATTTGGGGTACGGGTCCTAGTGTTTTTTCCCTTAACAGGGTTTCTACGTTAAAAATTAATGTGTTAATGTGTCTATAAGTCATTACTTTATTGTTTTCAATTTGACTTAAGTAAATATGTATTGATCGGTATACACTAGTTATTTACAATGGTTCAGTAAATAGAAAGACTGCTTATCAGTAAGCATATACTAGAAGGTTTTACAAAGCATTCCGACAAGTAGTAATTTGATATAAGTATTTCAAGGCATTCATATTACAGGACTATAGATAACTAGAGGTATAAATTTGTGGTACTAAGTTTGAATGGTTTATGTAAGGATTATTTTTTGAGGCCACTGATTCACCCCCCCCTCTCAGTTATTACTAACACAATGGATGCGGAAGATGCAAATATGAAAGAGGTGAATGCAAGCATGTCATTGAATGCACCTTGTAGTGATGTTCCAGGTATGTATTTGAATTCACCTTTGAATGATACTCAACCTATGATTATAGATGATAATATTTATAGATACTTATTACTTGCATAATCTAGAGTTGAAATTGAATTAATGAGGCCTAATTATGTTTTTGAACTTAGAGAATTTGAAAATGAAAATCCCCCTAGTGTTGTTGAAAATGAAGTGCCATTTGTTGTTCTAAATGAAAATGCCCTAATGTTGTTGAAAATAAAAATAATTTTGTTGATGCAAATAAAAATCCTCCCAATGTTGATGCAAATGAAAATCCTCCTAATGTTGTTGAAAATCAAAATCCTTTTGTTGATGCAAATTAAAATCCTCCCAGTGTTGATGAAAATGAAAATCCTCCTAATATTGATGCAAAGAGAAATTAAATTCCTTTCCTAAATGAAAATGAAAAATACTTTTTACATATTGAAAGTAATATTTTGAATGGTCTTTCTGGTAAGCTTTTTTTAGGGCAGATAGGAAAATATGCTAATAAAATATACAAAGAATTTTTCTATTGGAAAAAAATTAACATTTTAATGTCAACTTGTGATTCGATTGATGAGAATGTGGAAAATGAGAAAAGTAATGAAAAGACTAGCCATTAAAGTGAAAAAAATATATGAAAGATTCATCTATTAAACATGCTATATCTACTGCTGCTAGTGCCATTCAATCTATTTGAAAAATGAGTCGATCAAAAGATAGCAATACAACACGATGAGTCATAACAACTGCTATAGTCAATAAAAAATACTTTGGATAAAAAAATGGTTAAAACTATTAGTGGAATTTTAAACATGCACCCTAAAACATTGGTAAGAGTATCAAGGAGAAGATCAAGTATTTAAAATGATCCATTTAACCAATGTTGGAGTTTTAGTCATAGACTCCCACAATCTAACATGAAATTGAGTCCTGAAATCAAATCATTGCTTGAAAAGTATTGGCATGATAATACAAGGGTTTCATCTAATGCGAGAGATGTTTTGAAATTAAGAGTGGGGTGTAAAATTTGTGATCCTCATCCAAAACACCTATTAGATACAACACAAACTGAATTTTATAAGAAATTTTTAGATGAAGTTGTGTTACCTAGGAAAATTACTCTTAGTTAAAGATTATTTCAAAAATGCAAGCCTTGGTATGTGAAAATCAATAAGCAATGAATATCTTGTTGTTGCAAAATACATGTTCAATTTCATTATCACTATGATGTTTTTCGATATATATGGTGTAGTTTACATGCTAACAAGATTAGGGAGAATTGTGACATTAATATACCACCTGAGACAATCAAGGAGTTTGTAGCAAGTTTTTTTTGTGAAAGATCAAATGGTGAAATATTTATCTTAAGTTCATGTATTTCTAGACAATGCACTAGTTGTGAAAATTTTTCATTAATAGGACATTGCATACATGAAATTAGTGAAAATTATTTTGGACAACAATTACACAATGTTAAAAGATTTAAAAATATTGATTATCCTTTAAAAGATGGAAAATTTGGAAAGAGATGCGAATTAATCACAGAAAAACTTAGTGTACATGCATTCATTTTAGAATTCAAGAGTAAGATTGTTCTAAAATATGTGAAACACTCTCAATATGCTAGATGGGTTGATGGTCAATTACCCAAATGTAGAAATACATTTTTAATTGGTACTATACTATCAGTGGTCGACTTTGCAGAAAACTATACTCTTGCTCCACAAGAGGAAACTCAAGACCAATACTGCAATTCAATGCAAGTGTCTATGGTTGTTTATATTGTTTATAGACATGCACATGATAGTACATAGGATGATAGAAAAATAATGAGGGAGTATCATTTCTATTTAAGTGATAATCGGATGCCATCGCCAAAGTTTTTTTAATATTGTTTTGACAAACTTTATATTAATTTAAGAGAGCGATAAATCCACATGAGAGAACATCTCATATTGTCTGA
Organism: Thuja plicata; assembly: GCA_018584345.1. Lineage (NCBI taxonomy): Eukaryota > Viridiplantae > Streptophyta > Pinopsida > Cupressales > Cupressaceae > Thuja > Thuja plicata. The sequence continues at coordinate 5,848,144 of MU227982.1, read as the reverse complement.
TAATTGTACGGGTCAATTTAAGAATGCTTGAATGTTTTATTGGCTTAGTAGGGATCACAACGAAACCATTATACCACATATGTGGAGTTGTTTTTGAAGCTAGATATGGTAAAGGAGAACATGATGGAGTTGGTGCATGTGTGAAGAGAAGTTTGGTAAGAGAGAAATTAAAATTTGAGGATGCAGCTAAATTTAAAGATGCGCATGCTATTGTGGATTGGTGCAATTCAAGATTATCTATAGCATCAAACAAGAAACGTATAATTAAATGACTTTGTTCATTAATTGAAGAAAATGATATTCCACATAGAATTGACTGTCAGACAATTAGTTGATCATCATCATGGCATTCATTTAAAATTTTAGATGCAAGCACATGGAATTTGTGGATAGGGAGCTTGCATTATTTTGTAAATTTTGTATTGTAGGTGATTCGAATGCTTGTGAGAATAAAGAAAGGGTCAAAGGGTGGAAGAAAAGATCTCTAACACCTGATCAAACATACGAGAAAAATGAAACAACACTTGAAGACAATGATCAAATATTTGCATCAGAGGACTATGATCATTGTTCAGATCTTGTACAATAAGGTAATTGTATTTTATATATAAATTTATATTAGAATTCAAATATTGGTATACGTTTGTTTTTTAAATTTTAATATATGGTAATTTAAATATTGTCAATTTATATTTCAATTCGCAGGACATGTGTATGTTGTTGTTGCACCTGAGAACATTGAAGAGGAAATAGAGTATTGGTTGGCTAGATGCGTTGAGACCAAACATAAGTTAGTACAACCTAGAGAAGATGATGATGGATTTCATTATCCTACAGGTTCAGTGGTGGTTGCTGGCACCTGGTTACAAAAATACCTAACAAGGAAGAATGGTTTTCCTGCATTCGAAGACTATGAAAAAAATAAGAAGATTATACACTGTATGAGTTAATTTTGGCCTTCTAAATCAACCACACACTTCAACATAGTCCTTCTTCACCAGGTACAGCCAAGACTGAATATGATTTATTCATCCTAACTGTCTGCGTGATTCGACCTGTTGCCTTCTAGCTAGATGGAGTTTTGAAATTTGCTCTCAGGACGAGGGCCTCACAACTATGGACCATCTAAGAATGAAGGATTTTGATCATGATAACAATGCAATACAAAGATTGTGCTATGAATTGAAATATGCAAGATAATCTAAATATGAATGCTAAATGCCATTATTCTAGAAATTGAAACTATTCTATTTGCAATATTGAAATTACTCTATATGATCTTAAGCAAATGAGACAACAATTCAGTATAATAACAATGCAATTTTGATTCAAGTTTTCAGGGGATAATCAGGGGATTTGAATGAAGAAAGAGGGTTCTTTTATAAACCCTGAGAAGATCAGAATAGAAACTTTCCTGCTTTGAAATAAAACAACTAGAAAAGCCAATTAAAATAGAAAGATTTATTGAAAAGAA
>MU227982.1:5803402-5846570 GCA_018584345.1 Thuja plicata | reverse complement strand
AATTCACAGTTTCTATTTCTGAATAGAAGAAAGCTTTTTGAGAGAATATCCAATTAATTAAATAAATATGACCTCATAATTGATTTTTCTCAATTATCTGAATATTAAATTCAAATATTTGAAAGAGCGGATATTTATTTAATAATTAAATATTATTTAATTCCTTTTTCATGTGTCTCAGCTAAAGAGGGTGAATTTAATTTAATTAAAGTGCTAGGACTTTATTAATTAAAATAATTCGATCATAGGGTTTGTTTAGCCAAATAGATATTTAGGAATTAAATATGATGTATGATTAATACAGATTTAGGATTTTCTGCATTTGACACTCAGGTCGAGTAGAGTTAGTGAAAACTCAAAATTGCCTAGTACAATAGGACTTTGATGATTCAGAAGATTGACAAATGCAAAAAAATTGGTTAGAGTTGCAAGATGCCAATTTTGGGGTGTTACATACACTACTCGCATTTGCTTTTGGAAACTAATATAAAGCTATCAGGATATCATGGGAGGTTGTTTAAGAAAGAGTTGTGGTTGATTTCTATGGAAGAACATGAGATGATTATAGATTCACTGCAGAAAAGAGAGGATGTAGATGGTACAATGGAATAAGTATATACAGGTATTTAGATATATGTGTACTTCTAGAATTTTTGATAACTTCATATAAAATTTATTTCATTTTTTACATCACCTTAACATGTCATAATATTATTATGTATGCATTGAAGAAAATTGAGGCTTGTGGTACAATGGAATAAGTTTAAACACAAGTAAGTATACATGTATATTCTTAAATTTTTTGATAACTTGACATATATTTTATCTATTTAAATACTTGCATTATAATACCCATAAGGCATCCCCTTAAGAAAACCCCTTAAGATGTCCCCTTAAGTCAACCCAATTTTTACACCCCTTAAGATATCCCCTTAAGATATCCCCTTAAGACATCCCCTTAAGATATCCAAGTAAGACTTCCCCTTAATACGCCCCCTTAAAATGGAACAGGTAATATAGGAATGGAAGGATCCAAGAGAGGTGCGGGTGGAACGGGTCTCCTAGGGTAAATCCTTTCCCCTTGCCTATTTTGAGGCATGCCAAGACTGACAACCTGGAAATATCTAATATCAAAGTAGTTGGATTTTCTACCCAACACAAACTCAACATATAATTTTTTCAAAAAATAGAACGAAACTTCTTGGTTTTCATGGGGGGTGATCAAAACACATCCATCAACGACTCCAAAAATTGTTGACCATTCCGTCATATCTACACCACCTCATGGATATGCATTTTTTTATTATGGATGGGATTGTGTGTTTTTGGGTCAATAAAATAAGGAGAAATTGTGTCCTTTTTAATTATCAACTGACTCATTTGTTGGTAGGAGAGGCCATCAACATAATATTGGCTCATCTCCTCTCTCCAAGCATATTTCCCATTAAGATCCCCATCAATTGATCTCACAAAATCTACAATGCATTGTAATGTAGCAATGTATCGGTGCACATGTGGGGGAAGAAATGGTTGGTTTATGAGAGAATCAATGTGTCCAAAAATAGAATTTACATTCTCATCAACTAACGCTTTGAAGCATTCTAAATAATTGGGATTGGGTTGTGGTGGTGGTGGAGGTGGAGGAGGAGGTGGGGGTGGGGGTGGGGGTGGAGGATGAGGATTTGGACCATGATTAATCAAATCATCGATATTAAATACATCCATGATGATGTGAACAAAATATACCCTGTGCATATAATTGAAATATTTAAATTTCAAACATATAATGATAATAATTGTAAAGAATAAATAAAAATATCATAATTCTAATAAAATCTACTCTATCCAACTCATATCTAACAATTTCACATATTATATTGAAAACATCATTGCATTAATTGATGATAATAATTACATACATTAACCATCTAAACAATGCATCCATCTAAACATCCATACATAAATATCTAAGTAACATCGCACATGCATCCATCTACATCATGTATATCTAGTACATTTTCATAAATTAGGGCCATTACATTAATAATTAACATCATTTCATTAATGCATGATACATACATTAACCATCTAAACAATGCATCCATATAAATATTCATACATAAATATCTAAGAAACATCGCACATGCATCCATCTACATCATGTATATCTAGTACATTTGCATAAATTAGGGTCATTACATTAATAATTAATATCATTGCATTAATGCATGATAATAATTACATAAATTAACCATCTAAACAATGCATCCATCCAAATATCCATACATAATCATCTAAGAACCATTGCACATGCATCCATCTACATGATGTATATCTAGTACATTTTCATATCCATCTACATCATGTATATCTAGTACATTTTCATATTAGGGAAATTAAATTCAAAAGACTAAGGGGTCATAATAGTAGCTAAGTGGTATGAATTGATCCTAAGGGGTCATAATAGCTCCTATGATACCTTTTGGTTCCTTATGCTTCCTAGGGGGTCTTAAGGGCTAGTAGGACCCATTCATACGTACTAATGGGTCATAATGGATCATATGATCCATTAGGACCCATTAAGATACATAATAGGGCCTAAGGTGTCAAAATTGATCCTAAGTGGTCATAAATAGGTCATAGAAACCCTTAGGGTTTGTAATAGGTTTTGCGCCTAACTAGTTAATGTTAAGGGGTCTTAATGGGTATTGTAAGAAACTTGTAGTTCTTAATGGTGGGTCTTATGACCCCTTATGGTACATAATAGATCCTAAGGGATTTTAATGTGTCTAAAGTGGTCTTAGGGGTGGTAGGACCCATTCATAAGACTAAGGGGTGATAATAGGAGCTAAGTGGTGTGATTTGATCCTAAGGGGTCATAATACCTCATATTATACCTTTGGGTTCCTTATGCTTCCTAGGGGGTCTTAAGGGGTAGGAGGACCCATTCATAGCTACTAAGGGGACATAATGGATCATTCCACCCATTAGGACCAATTAAGATACATAATAGGGCCTAAGGGGTCCAAATTGATCCTAAGTGGTCATAAATAGGTCGTAGAAACCCTTAGGGTTTGTAATAGGTTGTGGGGCTACCTAGTTAATGGAAAGGGGTCTTAATGGGTATTGTAAGAAACTTGTAGTCCTTAATGGTGGGTCTTATGACCCTTTAGGTATGTAACAAGTCCTAAGGGATTTTAATGTGTCTAAAAGGGTCTTAGGGGTGGTAGGACCCATTCATAAGACTAAGGTGTCATAATAGGAGCTAAGTGGCATGAATTGATCCTAAGGGGTTGTAATAGCTCATATGATACCTTTGGGTTCCTTATGCTTCCTAGGGGCTCTTAAGGGGTGGGAGGACCCATTCATAGGTACTAAGGGCCCATAATGGATCATACGACCCATTAAGACCCATCATGATACATAATAGCGCCTAAGTGGTCCAAATTGATCCTGGGTGCTCATAAATAGGTCATAGAAACCCTTAGGGTTTGTAATAGGTCATGGCGCCAACTAGTTAATATTAAGAGGTCTTAATGGGTATTGTAAGAAACTTGTAGTCCTTAATGGTGGGTCTTATAACCCCTTAGGGTATGTAATAGGTCTTAAATGCTTTTAATGCACCTAAAGGGGTCTTAGGGGTAGTAGGACCCATTCATAACACTAAGGGGTCATAATAGGAGCTAAGTGTTTTTAATTGATCCTAAGGGGTCATAATAGCTCGTATGATACCTTTGGGTTCCTTATGCCTCCTAGGGGGTCTTAAGGGGTGGGAAGACCCATTCATAGGTACTAAGGGGTCATAATGGATAATATGACCCATTAAGACCCATTAAGATACATAATAGGGCCTAAGGGGTCCAAATTGATCCTAAGTGGTCATAAATAGGTTGTAGAAACCCTTAGGGATTGTAATAGGTTATGGGGCTGACTAGTTAATGTTAAGGGGTATTAATGGGTATTGTAAGAAACTTGTAGTCCTTAATGATGGGTCTTATGACCCCTTAGGGTATGTAATAGGTACTAAGGGCTTTTAATGTGTCTAAAGGGGTCTTAGGGGTGGTAGGACCCATTCATAAGACTAAGGGGTCATAATAGGAGCTAAGTGGTGTGAAATGATCCTAAGGGGTCATAATAGCTCGTATGATAGCTTTGGGTTCCTTATGCTTCCTAGGGGATCTTAAGGGGTGGGAGGACCCATTAATAGGTACTAAGGGGTCATAATGGATTATACGACCCATTAAGACCCATTAAGATACATAATAGGGCCTCAAGGGGTCCAAATTGATACTAAGTGGTCATAACTAGGTCGTAGAAACCCTTAGGGTTTGTAATAGGTTGTGGGCCCAACTAGTTAATGTTAAGGGGTCTTAATGAGTATTATAAGAAACTTTTAGTCCTTAATGGTGGGTGTTATGACCCCTTAGGGTACGTAATAGGTCTTAAGGGCTTTTAATGTGTCTAAATGGGTCTTAGGGGTGGTAGGACTCATTCATAAGACTAAGGGGTCATGATAGGAGCTAAGTTGTGTGAATTTATCCTAAGGGATCATAATATCTTGTATGATACCTTTGGGTTCCTTATGCTTCCTAGGGGGTCTTAATGGGTGGGAGGACCCATTCATAGGTACTAAGGGGTCATAATTGATCATATGAATCATTAAGACCTATTAAGATACATAATAGGGCCTGGGTGTTAGAATGAATTCAGAATAACTCAGAGGGGTGGGTGAATCAGTTATCCTCAAGTCTAGATGTACCAAATTAAACTTTATACCACTTTGAACAACTCAGATCTGCTCAGAAACAATAACATACATATGCAGTTTATTGTTTAATTGTAATCAGCTTGCACAAACTTAACAGTAAAACACAACATAAACATTCACTCAAGTTGACACCAATATTTAACGTGGAAACCCAATTTGGGAAAAACCACCAATAACATGCTATCAAGTTTTCACTCTTCTGAATTGAGCTCTGTTAGGAGCCAACTCTATTAAAGGTTACAAAACACATTGCTAAATGTGAACTACTTAAAGAATTTAATCAACCTATCATGAGTGGCCTTGTTAGAGGACTTAGAACATTCCACTTGAATTTCACCTTTCTCAAAGGATTTATACAATGATTGTTAGGTCAACCTGGTTAAAGGATTTTGACTAATACAATGGTTTGAAAGTAATAATCAGGTGTGATCTGATACATACAACTTACTTTTCAAATCCAAATCAAATTCAACTCTCATGATAATTCACTAAGTGGCCTCCATTCTCTTTTCAATCTTCATATCTACTTGGAAATCTATCAAGCAATCACTCTTACAACTCTCTACTTCTCTGCTCAGCCTTCTCTGCTAGATCATGTCAATCAGTCAATTAACTATGCAATTCTCTTGAATACACTTCATACACATCGTGAATAACCCCTTGAGGTTATCTTATACCTCTTCATCTAGGTAAAATAAATCATTTCCTCTTAATTAAGATCGTAGATCTTAGGTTAGGTCAGATCCAACGGATCTTTCCATCTTTACATTTAATTTACTTCTCCAAATAAATAACTAATTAAATATTTGATCCATGGATTAATTACGGTTACTTGTGCATTTAAATAGTGTGGACCAATTGTGCTTATCCTTAATTAACTTGACATATCCCAATAAAATCAACTATGTCAGCCAAAGATCTCAAATCTCAACAATTACCAAAATACTTCTTCTCGGCCAACAATGTGTTCTTCTGCTCGATCATTACTAGTTTCCTTGGAAATTTACTGGTGTCTGGTCATCACAAACTTTGCTTGGCATAAACAGTTCTCAATAATCTGTCATCAAAAGATAAACAACACATTTCTTTTCCAATGTGCCAACTGATCAAGTACCCTTGTGATTTCCCATAACTCAACCATTTCACTTGGTCCTCTTGTTATCCTTGCCTTCAAATCTTCTTCATCAATCAATAGATATGGTACTCAAACAGATAGAAATAGTTTCACCATTTAAGGTTAGACATCAATGAAAAAACAACAATTTTTTCCATTATATCTTTCCAACAATCTCCCTCGTTGGCATTGATGGTAACACTAAACTTTAAAACAATAATTTTCCAACCATAGTTACCATACAATCCAAAAATTCTACGTGTGTTCCTTGATATGAACAAATATTCATTAATGTCTTTAGCTTCATTTTGATTCTCATCTTGTAAAACATTTCTCCCTCTGTTTCTGTAATCACACTGAAATATTTCTATCCTCTATTCATCTGTAGACTCCCTCTTTTAGTAATCTCATTTTCAATAATCTCTTCCTCTTAATCTCTTTTTTAGTAATCACTCCCTCTTAACCTCTTTTTTAGTAATCTCTCCCTCTTTGAAAACAATACGAAAGACGTTGACATCTTCATCATGAAGATTCTTCTATTCTAAGCTCTATATCATTTTGTTCCTATCATATTTCTTATGACTGATCCTATTTTCTGTCCTTGTCTATTTTTCACAGCTTTAGGTACCATCCTAAAGTGTGACTTTCTATGCATCAATGTGTCAAATATTCTGAATATAACATTTGATGCAACAATACCATTATGAACTAATTAGCCTCAATTAGGGGAATCACCCTTAATTTACCTCGCAGATACTCATGAGCATCCTTGGGTAGTGCCTTTGTAAATATGTTTGCTAACTATTCCTTAGTATTCACATATTCCAGTCTCACTTCCTTCTTCTGAACTAGCTCCCTCAAGTAATGATACTTGATAGCTATATGCTTTTTGTTAGAGTGCATCACAGGGTTCTTAGAAATATTAATGGCACTCATGTTATCACAATATATAACAATTGGTTCTGTGATTTCTTCTTTCATACCTTTTAGTAGTATCTTTAGCCACACAATATTAGAACAATTAACTGTTGCTGCCACATACTCAACTTCAGCTGTAGATTGTGAGGTGCAATTTTGTTTCTTGCTTGTCCATGAAACCAATCTTTTTCCTAAAAGAAATGCTCCACCTGTGTTGCTTTTTCTATCATCCAAATTTCCATCCCAATCAGAATCAGTATAGATTCTGAGTTCAAACTTGTCATTCTTTTTCTAATATAGACCATAATCATCTATTCCTTTCAAATATCTTAGAATTCTGTTTACTTTCATCATATGAGTTTCCTTGGGATTGGGAAAAAATCTTGCAACAATTCAAACAGCCAGTGCAATGTCAAGTCTACTGTGCACAACATATTTCACCTTTCCAATCATTGACCTGTAAAGGGTTTGATTTACTTCTTTTGTATCATCACTTTTTGTTAACTTATGTCCAATAGCCATGGGTGTACTCACTGGTTTTGAATCTTCCATTCCAAAAAATTTTAGTATCTCCTTGACATATTTTGATTGAGTAATATAGATACCATTTCTTTATCTGATATATTTGTAAGCCAACAAAATTTTTAATCTCACCAAACATAGACATCTCAAATTTAGTTTGCATCTCCTTTGCAAATGCTTGGCATAACATATCTTATCCACTAAATATAATGTCGTCAACAAAAATTTCAGCCAATAAAGTATCATTACTTTGCTCTATCTTCAAATACAAATTGTTGTTGTCATTGGTTCTTGCAAATCCAATCTTTATCAAATAATTGTGCAATCTCTGCTACCATGCTCTAAGTGCTTGCTTCGGTCCATATAGTTCTTTGTGTATTCTACAAACCATGTTCTTCTTGCTTGGGTCAATTAATCCATCAGCTTGTTCAATCTATACTTCTTCTAATATCCCATTTAGTCATGATGACTTTACATCCATTTGATAAACTTTAAGACCTTTGTAGGTTGTATATGCAAGTAAGGTTTTGACTCCTTCCAACCTTGCAATTGGGGGGAATTTTTCTCCATAATAAATACCTTCCTCTTGTGCATAACCCTTGCATACCAGTCTAGCTTTGTTTCTCGTTACCTCTCCATGTTCATTCAGCTCATTTCTGAATACCCACTTAGTACCAATTACATTTTTGTCATTCAGCCTAGGTACAAGTGTCCAAGTCTTGTTCTTTTCAATATGTTCAATTTCTTCATTCATGGCTTGTATCCAATCTTCATTGTCTAAGGCATCTTTTACTATTTTAGGCTCAAAATCACATAACAAACATGTATCTTCTCTCAAACTACTTCCTGTCATAACTGTAGAATTCTTTGATCCCATTATTTGATCAAGTTTATGGTGCCTCACATACTTTTCTAGAGTAGGTTTTTGTCTTGCTTCAGATTCATTATTCTCATTCAATTCAGGTTGATTCTATGACTCGGCATCTCCATCAGATAGCTTGGCAATTACCTCCTATATCCTGACAACCTCATTCTGTGACTTGGCAGGTGCTAGTTGTTGCTCACGAACCTCTTTCTCAGGTTCAGGTAATTCATTAGAATCTTCCTCCTCCAGATAGATAAATGATTTGTAACTTTCAGGTTCCTGTGTCCTTTCAGCTTCATTTCTTTCTACATATTCATCAATTCTAACATTCTCACTTTCCACAATTTTGTTAGTGTTAGATTTGAAACACTTGTATGTTTTACTTTTAATTGAATAACCAAGGAATATGCCTTCCTCACCTTTAGCATCAAGTTTTCCATTTCTCTTATCCTTTAATATGAAACATTTTCTTCCAAAAACTTTGAAATATCTTACATTAGGTGCATACCCATACCATAGCTCATAAGGTGTAGCATTAGTACCTTTCTTGAATTGTACTTTGTTCGGGGTATAGACTGCTGTACTTATAGCTTCTCTCCAATATTTTTGTGCAACATTCTTCTCCATCGTTAGTGTTCTGGCACAATCCAGGATAGATATGTTTTTTCTTTCAGCAATACCATTCTGTAGTGGTGTCCTAGGTGCGGACATCTATATTTTTATCCCTCGGTCATTGCATAACCTGTTAAACTCATTAGAAATAAACTCACCTCCTTTGTTAGATCTTAAACATTTTAGGCTTTTAACTGTCTCCTTTTCAACTTTTGCCAAGTACCACTTAAATAACTGGAATGCATCATATCTTTCTTTAAGAAACATAACAGTCATCATTCTTGAGTAATCATCAACAAATAGAATAAAGTATCTATCTCCTCAGTAACTTTTCTCACTAATGGGTCCACAAAGTTTAGTATGAACCAATTCTAGAATTTCCTCAAAAGTGTGAGTCTTTCATTTGAAACTAGATTTAGTCATTTTTCCTAATTGAAAATATTGCTTACACATTGCATTTTCAGGTTTCTTTAACTTAGGCAGCCCTCTAACCTTTTTCAATTTTCTTATGCTTACCAATTTATCAAAGTTTACATGACACGACCTTTTATTCCATAACCAAATATCATTACATTGTGCAAACAAGCATGTCTCATTGGCTAAATCCAGATAGAACAAGTTACCTTCTATTTTCTCTCCACTTCCAAGTAGTTCTCTAGTGGCATCATAGATATTTTCCTTCTTGTGATGGAATTCAACTCTATAACCAGAAGTATTCAGCTGTGCAACACTCAATAAGTTATAGTTAAGATCATCAACCCAATATACATTGTCACATCTGATCTTGTCAATCAAGTTAATTGATCCTTTCCCTTTAACAAGACATGGTGCATTATTACCAAATTTAACATAACCACCTTTACACTAATCTAAGGTTTCAAATTTATCTTTATCAACAATAATGTGATGTGAACAACCACTGTCAATAATCCATCGGTCACCTTTACTCATATAAGAAATTAGTGTAGTTTTTGTCAGAAACAGTGGGAGGGGGGGATGAATCAGTGTTTGTCAATTATCTTTATTTCAGCAACTTGAAACTTAAATCAAATAGATAAAAAATGAAACATAACACAATAACACATAACACAAGATATGTTTACGGGGAAACCTTGATTAGAGGAAAACCCCAGTGGGAATTAATACCCACAATGATTGTACTAGTCTTATGAACTTGTTAGAGTTCCTTTTCCCTATTAGGAGTAGTCTTTACAATGCAAGCATAATGACCCTATTAGGAGTATTTACAAAACCCTGTTAAAGTTAAATGGCTCACTACCAGAGCTCACTACCCAATAGGATGAAGGCTACAACCTTCAGATAACAAATATACACTATATCAAAAGATGAACTGTTGTCTGATCAGTTCCTTTTATGCGCTGATGCTCTAATCTCTCAAAGAGCTCTATCTCATACTAATTTGTTTGTACTGTTCTTCTGGATATCTTTTTTTCATGTTTTCCACTCTCACACTTAATACAAAATTGCATGTTAAGTATATACACATGCCTGAATAGATGCGACCAAAAACAAGACCTTATTCAGCCCAAAATCAACATACACAATGCTTCCAAATGAATTAGATTAAGCATGTTTACATAATTGTTAAAGAAATAATTAAAAACATATTACAATAGGCTCATGGCCATTACAAAAAAAAATTATACGCTAATCAAAATCTAAAGTCGGCTTCATGCTCTATTTTCTGAACTGCTAGTGGCACTTGAACTTGATGTAACTTATTCGTACTGTCATATCTTACGATGTGTGTATAGAATAAGATTAATAACATATCATAGAGATTAATTATAAAGGTGCATAGTCTGACTCAATTGTACACACGTGCGCTGGTGCACTGATCAACTGTATATCTATGCTCTGTTCTATTTTCTATACTTAGCCAAATTTTGATCTTCAAAGTTTGTGAACTTACTTGTCAAAACTTCATATGATTTTGTTTCCATAAAGACAACACAAAATTATTCATATACACCCTAAGTGTTAACTTGCCAAAAATCTCACCCTTTGTCATTAATGGTAACAAAGGAATGTGGTCATGTTATTTAAACTTTGGCTTAACAACAAAAATTGTAAGTTTACTATACATCATACCTTCGGCCATTTATATCATATTCCTTTATATACACTAATCCCCATTTGACATTAATGAAAAAGGTGCCAAGAATAAAATTCCCTAATTACTTACTCCGATTACACATCTGGGTATGCAATCTGAAGATTTTTTATTTCTTACTGCCACAATGCCTTGAGTGCATCAATGGTCTGAAGATGAGCACATAATGCATATGTGAGCTTCTCCATTTTTGTCAGATCCATGCAGGGGCCTTGATCATATGTGACAATATTTGCATCAATCTTTTTGATGTTCTCATTTAATACAGCTAAGGAGGGCACAATTGCATTTCTCATTTGGGTTTGCCTGGTTCTTATCTTGCTTATCTCTATCTTGGCTTTTTCAATCTTGTCTATCTTCCCTTTATAGATGTTGTTGCAGATGTTGATGTCTTGGGAGGATTTTTCAACTGATTTCCTGATGTTTTCAACTAAGATGTTTTCTTCCTCAATATTCTTGATGTGCTCAGAAGTAAATTTTCCTCTGTCCATATAGTTAGCTATCACTTTCCTGCCTTTTGCTGCTAACTCTTTCAGAATTGTTTGACCAATCTTTAATGAGTTGAGATCTAATGAGAATTTATTGATTAGTTCATCCAATCTTCCCTTTATGTACTTATCCTCTACAGTTTTAGTAGCTGAGTCTACTAGGTTTGTGAAGTTTGCTTTGAAGCTTGTCAAGATGCTATCAAAATCATCAACTGACTGAATATTTGCCAATTTCTTCTCTGTTGGCACTAGGTTATTCAAAAAATTTACTGACTCAAGAAAGAGAGGATTTCTCATAACTTGTTTCTCTTTGGATTTCTCCATGGCTAATACACTAATTTTGATCAAGTCTTCTACTCCCCATGCATCTAGGTTTGCTTAGTCAGGGGTCAAACTTGACAACAATGATATTGATGGTTTTATATATGGAGTGAATATAGAATTTTGACTAACATCCATACATTCACTTTTCACTGGTATCTCCATAGAGGGTGGTTCATTAGATTGATTATCTTCCTTATTTTTCAAATCTGTTGAATCTTTAGAAATAAATTCATCTTGCTGCAAGGGAGTATTATCAGTGCATACCTTCTCTGCTTCTTCAGTGCTGACAAATTCTTTTTCAAATTTGTTCAAGTCATTATCTGAAGTTGTCATTGTTATCTTAACATCATTGATCACAATGGTTTCATCTGAATCTTTGATTGTGTCAGAGGGTGATGGAACTTTGGGCGCAGAATCTTGTCGACCTATCATAGGCACATTAAGAATCTTTGGTTCATTTTCTTGTTTAGAAGAAAATTGAGTCACTTTTTTTGTAGTCATTTTTGATGGATACATGTGCCTATCCAAAAACACTTTCTTGAATGCTCTTTCAGACTCTATGCCAACCAAATCATACTCTTTGTTCATAATGTGAAGAGTTCATGTTTTGGTTCTTAGATGAGGTTTTACCAAATCTAACAGTATTGCCTTCTCATCATGTGAGAAAATAGGGAGAAGACTATCTAATTTTTCTTCTCTAATCCTCATATCTTCTTCTATTGCTTTTCTTTTTAATAAGTCTAGCATGTTCCATACTTTGTCTGGAATGTCTGTCTTGAGTTCCAAAACTGACCTTTTAAACTTGATCATATGAGAGATAATCATAGAATGTATTTATGATTTATCTATTTCTTGGTATTTGTCATAGACATTTGTAATTGAATCTAGTCTTCCTTCATTAATGATTATGTTCCTTAAGATCTCAAGACCAGGTTTGAATCCTACCTCAGGAGGGGCTTGAGTATTCTTTACTTTGCTCTGTGTTTTCCTTGAGGATGGGTGACTTGTGGGAACTTGCTTCCTTCTTCTAGTAAATTTTCTTGGTACCAAAGGTGGAGAGGATTCCAGGTCAATAGTAGTAGAGGGTGCAAATGTATCTTCATCAAAATTCTTATTTTTCTTCTTGTGGATATCATCAGATTTCTCTATTTTCACCTTTGCAGGTGTTTTCTTAAGTTCTCTTGTAATTTTATCTTCCCTAGCTTTATCTAGGTCTTCTTGGGTGACACCATGAACTTTCAAGATGTTAGATGTAATCCTTGATTCCATCCTTTTATTGTCTACACTGTATAAGACATAATCAACTTGATTTGTCTTCTCTCTGTATGTTCCCCATCTAGGCTCATTTGGATCCTTAGGCTTAGGTAAAAGAACTTGTGCATATCCTTCCAAAACATGTTCTTCTACCTCATAACCAGGTGAGTGAATCCATTTGGTTCTTGGATCAACTACTTCCATGCAAGTATAGTCAATTTCTACCATGAAGCATATGGCGTCCTTGTATTTTTCAGCTATCTTCTCCAATATTCTAAACCTCTTTTGCATCTTGATCCTGACTGTCTTGATCTCCATATCCATAGAGTCCTTTACACTTCTTTTTGATGTAGCTTTTAATGAAATTTGAGAAAAAGCAGGTTTGCTCCTCTCTAATTATAGATTAGAAACCTTACCAACAATGTGGAAGTATAGGTATATTATCAATGAGCCAAATCTAAATATTTTTCTTCTATCATGCTTAATAGATTTAATGTTCTCAATTAGTTGTGCGCGCAATATCTCACAAAGATTATATTGTTCTTTATTTCTTGCCATTCTTATTGCTGCTAGAACTATAGCTGTGGATACACTGTTAAGTCTTCTAGCATGCTGAAACTTGTATCCAAGTATCATGGTGATGAGTTTGATTTATTTTTCCTCAATAGGATCAATAGTCATCTCACGCCTATCGCTTCTAGATAAGCATGCCTGCTAAACCTATTTCTTGACATCCTTTCCAGTGGAAAGAACAGGTCCAACCTTTGAGACGCTGGTCATTTCATCAATTAGGTCAGTAGTAATCCAGACAGGAACTTCACCATTCCAAAATAGATCATCATGAATCCTACTGAGTATAATTTTAACCCATTCTAGTTCATAGAACTCATGTGCATTTGTATACTCAAAAATAGGGTTATCGGTGAGATGTGAGTATTCATCCTTGAATGAGTAATCAGGTTTCATCATTGATTCCATGAGCGTTGTTATGTTGTTGTCACCAACAGACTCCTTATAGTAGATGTAAGTGTGTATGTCCTCTACATGCACGACTCCTAACAGAGTCTTGGAGAATGCCCCTTATACATCATCTAGCACTGACTTGAATGGATTCTTTTTAGACATGAATCTCTTCCTTTCAGTGATGTCAAAGACTATAGGGTTTTCCATACTTGTTGATTTCTTAAGTAGGGTTTTACTAGAATTCTAAAATGACGCGTCCGTGCTACAATTTCGTTTCAAATTCAATTTTTTTTTCTAACCAACCAATGGTTATCCTTCAACACTTTGATGCTTATTTCTCCTGTGCTCTCTGGATGCTCAGTCTCAAATGCAAAGTGAAGATATAAGATCTCTTACTGACTTATATATAAGTTACTGCATTTAATGCTTAAAGTCATAACTCAGTTTCCACTGATAATTTATATATTTGTTTTTTTCAAATTATAAGTTGTGTGTCCATGCATACTAACTCAATTTGTGACCAAATATATGAAACCATAGGTGCATACTTAGAGGTGAGTATACTAGCCACTCGGGGGTTTAGAGCTTGAATATTTCCCCCTATGATCATGAGAGTCATCTAACCAGAAGTAGAAGTTGCATCCACTATGGATGCATCTACTACCTTGTTAACATCATCATCTTTCTTTACTTCAACCCATATTTTACCTAAATCTTCTATAGCTTTTACAAACTTGACTTCTCTAGATTCTTCAAATAATGATCCTTTAGGCTTTTCTTGTCTTTGTGTTCTGGATCTGCAAAAACTTGAGATATGTCAATATTTTTTGTGTGAGTGACAAATGATTAGAGGTCTATTGATATTGTTTACAATGTTACACTACTTGGCTGTGTGTCCATTATAATTACATATCTGACATTGATGTTCTGATAGTTTCTCTAAGGTTGATTTCTCTGATTGTATTGAGTCAGGTTTCTTTGGTTCTGTTGTGATTGATTTCTCTGACTAGTTCTACAATGTATAGCCCTATGACCAAATTTATTACAGGAGTAACAATAGCCATTAAAGGGTCTTACCTCTTTACAATTTCTTTCCAAATGTCCATGCTTGTTACAGGCATAACAAGTTTTGTTAACTATCTTGTGTTCATCTTTAGATGATTCTGCTCTAGCTTCTGTAAGATTCTCAGTAGCCTTTACTTCTGTAGATTTTTCTTGTACTTTCTTGCTTTCTTGTATTTTATTGGTTTCACTTTGTGCTACACTATATCTAGCACTAGTATTATCTCCTTTTAACTTTTGTTAATAGAGTTTTGATTGAATTAGATCAGAACTTGTGTATAGTTTTTCAATATGATTCTTTGCTTCTATCACTTCAGATTCTATCTTTTTCTTGATATTTTCCAACTCCAAGATCTTCATATTTTCTTGCATAAGTTCTTCATCTAATTGTTTACTTTATTTGGTCTTTTCTTCAATAACTGTTAAGCTATCTGTTAGTTGTTCATTTAGATCTTCAATCTTGTCCTTCAGAGACATGTTTTCTTCATTCAACTTTTTGACCATTTTTCCCAAATCATTTGTAGAGCAATCTTTCAGATCTTTTCTTAATTTTTTGATAAGCATTTGGGAGCCATCAATTTTCAATTTAAGTTCTTCATTTTCTTTTTCAGATCTATCAAGATCATCAAGGGCTACTTCAAGATTCACTTTTAGATGTTTCACTTTTGCTGAATCCATGATCTCCTCAAGTGGTAAACTTTCTTTTAGAGGACCAATGCTCTGATACCAATTGTTAGAAACACTGAGAGGGTGGGTGAATTAGTGTTTGTCAATTATCTTTATTTCAAAAACTTGAAACTTAAATCAAATAGATAAAAAATGAAACATAACACAATAACACATAACACAAGATATTTTTATGGGGAAACCTTGATCACAGGAAAACCCTAGTGGGAATTAGTACCGACAAATGATTGTACTAGTCTTATGAACTTGTTAGAGTTCCTTTGCCTTGTTAGGAGCAATCTTTACAATGCAAGTATAATAACCCTGTCATGAATTTTTAGAAAACCCTATTAAAGGTAAATGGCTCACTGGTAGAGCTCACTTCCCAATAGGATGAAGGCTACAACCTTCAAATAATAGATATACACTATATCAAAAGATGAACTATTGTTCTGACACTGTTGTCTAATCAGTTTCGTTTATGCCTTGATGCTCTAGTATCTCAAAGAGATCTATCTCATACTGATTTGTTTGTACTGTTCTTTTGGATATCTTTTCTGCATGTTTTCCACTCTCACACTTAATACAAAATTGCATGTTAAGTATATATACATGCCTGAATAGACGCAACCAAAAACAAAACCTTAGTTGGCCCAAAATCAACATACACAACGCTTCCAAATAAATTGACTTAAGCATGTTTACATCATTGTTAAAGACATAATTACAAACATATTACAATAGGCACATGGCCATTACAAATCAAAATAGTATACACTAATCAAAATCTGAAGTCGGCTTCATGCTCTATTTTTTGAACTGCTAGTGGAACTTGAACTTGTTGTAACTTCTCTGTACTGTCATATCTTACCATGTGTGTATAGACTAAGCTTAATAACATATCATAGAGCTTAAGTATAAAGGCGCATATTTTGACTTGAGCATATGCATGTGCGTTGGTGCATTGGTCAACTGTATATCTTTGCTCTATTTTGTTTTCGATACTTAGCCAAATTTTGATCTTCAAAGTTTGTGAAATTACTTGTCAAAACTTCATATGACTTTATTGCCATAATGAAAACACAATATTAGTCATACACACCCTGAGTGTCAACTTTCCAACAGTTTTTTCATCATCATCATAATCATCTTTCATAGCAACATACACAACTTCTATATCATTTTTATCATAATTGTCAGATTCAGTGTCAGAAGCTTCTTCAGCTATATAACAAGATTTATTACCTTTATCTTTGTAATCTTTATACTTTCTGAAGTCTCGGTCATCATTTCTGTCTTTGTACTTGATGTCTCTTCTTTCATCTTTTCATTCTTATCAGGACATCTTGCAGCAATATGACCAACTTTGTTACATGAAAAAAAAATGAAAGGAAGTTTACCTTTGAATTTTCCTTTTCCTCTAGATAGTGTTTTTGCCATAAGTGCCTCAAGTTCTTCCAGATCATCATATGTAGTGTCACTATCACTATTTAAAAATTTATTTCCTTTCTTTGATTTGTTAAGGACCATCTGGGAATTGAATGCATATTCAATATCTTGTGGAGTGTAGTTATCAAAATTTGACATCTCAAATGCAGTCTGCCTACCAGACCTTCCAAAGTCAAATTATTATTAGGAGTACATCTTAACTCTTGAATTGTAGAGACTCTAATAGCATATACATGAAGAAGTATTCCCAGTGCCTTTCTCATATTGGTGTTATCATCAATGGTTCCCTTAGCTCCTCTAATAGCATTTACAACTTCCTCTATCCTACCATGATATTGAACTATATTTTCTCCTTATTGCATTTTCATTTTATCAAACTTACCTCTTAAACTTTCAGATTTGTCTCTCAGCACATTTTTATCACCTCCATAGATGGTTTCTAGGGCATCCCACATCTTCTTTGGATTTTTACAGTTTTTTATGTCTTCAAACTCATGATAGTTCAGAGATGATGCAATCTCCAACATTGCTTGATTGTGTTCTTGCTTTTCTCTTAACTGTGCAGCTATGGCAGGTGTACTGGGGGATACATAATCATGTTTGACATAGTGCTTAGCAGAATCACCAATACCAGCCAGATGCAATTTCATCAAACTCTTCCATGTAGGGAAATTATCTGTGTTCAACTTTGGTACCTCTTTTTTATACATCTTGATCTTTTGCTCCAAGTACCTTCAAACTATTTTCAAAAGACCAAAGATCTTATACCAATTTTTAGAATGAATTTAGAATAACTGAGAGGGGGGTGAATCAGTTATCCTCAAGTCTAGATGTACCAAATTAAACTTTATACCACTTTGAAGAACTCAGATCTGATCGGAAGCAATAACATAAATCAATAACATACATATGCAGTTTACCATTCAAATGTAATCAGCTTGCAGAAAATTAATAGTAAAAAAAAACATAAACAATTACACAAGTTGATACGAGTATTTAACATGGAAACCTAATTTGGGAAAAACCACCAATAACATGCTATCAAGTTTTCACTCTTCTGAAGTGAGCTCTTTTAGGAGCCAACCTTGTTAAAGGTTACAAAACAAGGTTGCTAAATGTGACCTGGTTAAAGGATTTAATCACCCTATCAGGAGTGGCCTTGTTAGAGGATTTAGAAAATTCCACCTGAATGTCACCTTTCTCAGAAGATTTATACAATGACTGTTAGGTCAACCTGGTTAAAGAATTTTTACTGATACAATGGTTAGAAAGTAGTCAGCAAGTGTGATCTGATACATACAACTTACTTTGCTAATCCAAATCCAATTTAGCTCTCATGCTAATTCACTGAGTGGCCTCCATTCTCTTTTCAATCTTTAGATCTACTTGGAAATCCATGAAGAAATCACTCTCGCAACTCTCTGCTTCTTTGCTCAGCCTTCTCTGCTAGATTATGTCAATCAGTCAATTAACTATGCAATACTCTTGCATACACTTCATACGCATCATGAATAACCCCTTGAGGTTATCTTATACCTCTTCATCTAGGTAAAATAAATCTTTTTTTCTTAAACAAGATCGTAGATCTTAGGTTAGGTCAGATCCAATAGATCTTTCCATCTTTATATTTAATTTAATTCTCCAAAGAAATCACTAATTAAATATTTGATCCATGCATTAATTATGGTTACCCGTGCATTTAAATAGTGTGGACCAATCGTGCTTATCCTTAATTAACTTTACATATCCCAATACAATCAACTATGTCAGCCAGAGATCTCAAATCTCAACAATTACCAAAATACTGCTGCTTGGCCAACACTGTGTTCTTCTGCTCGATCATTATTGGTTTCCTCAGCAATTTACTAGTGCTCGGTCATCACAAACTTCACTCGGCATAAACTATTCTTAGTAAACTATCATCAAAGATAAACAACACATTACTTTTCCAATGTGCCAACTAATCAAGTACCCTTGTGATTTCCCATAACTCAACCATTTCACTTGGTCTTCTTGTTATCCTTTCCTTCAAATCTTCTTCATCAATCAATAGATATGGTACTCAAATAGATAACAATAGTCTCACCAGTTAAGGTTTGACATCAATGACAAAACAAAAATTGTTTCCATTATAGATTTCCAACACTAAGGGGTCCAAATTGATCCTAAGTGGGCATAAATAGGTCGTAGAAATACTTAGGGTTTGTAATAGGTTGTGGGGCTAACTAGTTAATGTTAAAGGGTCATAAAGAAACTTGTAGTCCTTAATGGGTCTTATGACCCCTTATGGTATGTAATAGGTCCTTAGGGATTTTAATGCGGCCAAAGTGGCCTTAAGGAGTGGTAGGACACATTCATAAGTACTAAGGGTTCATAATAGATACTGCGACCCCTTTGATTAACAATAACTGATTGAATGTTTGAAGATGTTAAGTTGATGATCACAGAGACACAAAAGGTTAATGCAAGACATTAAATCAGTTAATGTATTATATTATCATTGATGTCAACTTGATATAATCTATATGGTCATGTACATACTGCTAAAATACTTCAATGAATGAATGAATCAAAGGCTATGCTATCAGTAATGCATAAAAGTCAAGTATTCACAAAGTGACTGTATACACTGATGAAGTGCACACCGATAGACAGAGTAGACCAACAAGAGAAAAGCCACAGTGTTACCCGATGAGAAAAAGAACAACATTATCGACGAGAAAGGTCACAGTGTTACCTAAAGAGAAAAAGCACAGTGTAACCTGACAGACAAAATTACAGTGTTGCCCGATGGACAGTGATCCAGAAGACAACTGAAGTCACACCAACATAATAGTTAGTTTTCACCGATGAATAACTGAAGTATTGCATGACAGAACAAAGAGTTCAGAAATAAAAAAAATTCTTAGCTGTCAAGAGCTAAATATAAACTTAACTGGTACTTATCATTGTTCAATCAACAAGATAAAGCTGGAGATAAGTAAAGGATTTAAAGATACTTAGTCCAATTGGAAAGAAGATCTCTACGAGATAAATCAGGAGTTTTACTTTAAATCTAATTGGTGAGAATTATGGATCACACCAAGATCAAGAAATAGTGAAATCATGTCTATATAAGAGATAAGGTTATTCAATGTGAACAAGGGGAGTGACAAGAGAATAGATGCTAAAGAGATTCTAAAGGAGAAGAAAGTCTTCATTAAGACCTAATCAATCAAGCTGAGGAAAGACCTAAATTCTGTAGACACCGATGAACAATGATACAACATCATAGAGTAGAATAGTGTGGAGAAAAGGTATTGAATTGATAACATTGATCAAAAAGGTAATGCACTTACAATAGATCTGAAAATCTGCAATTCAAGTTGTATATGTGAACAGATCAATTTATTGTTTCAGTTTAACCATTGAAGCATTAAGTCTCTTAACCGAGTAGGACTTGAAAGTATTTTCTAATTGAGATACATCCCAAGGAGTATCAAAAAATTTAATCATAAAAAGTAGCATTGGATATGCCTGATACCTATTGACATGCCAAGTAAGTGTTTGATCAAGGATGGTAGCATTAGATGCCAGATACTAAGTGACAAACTATTCATTTAAGTTCTCTAACAAGGTCACACCTATCAGTGTGATTGTAACCTTTAACAGGGTTGGATATTCACCGAGCTCACTTCAAAAGAGTGAAAATTTGGGTTACCGGTCCCAGTGGTTTTTCCCTTAACAGGGTTTCCACAGTAAAAATCCATGTGTCATGTGTCTATGAGTCATTACTTTACTATTTTTTATTTCACATAAGTAAATGTAGATTGATCAGTATACACTAGTTATTTACTATGTTTCAGTAAATAGAAAGACTGCTTATCAGTAAACATAAAGTAGAAGGTTTTACAAAGCATTCCGACAAGTAGTAATTTGATATAAGTATTTCAAGGCATTCATTTTGTAGGACTGAATATAACTAGAGGCTTATAAATGTGGTAATAAGTTTTAAGGATTGATTTAAGGATTAATATTTGAGGCCACTGATCCACCCCCCCCCTCTCATTTATTCTAACAATTGGTATCAGAGCTTGTGTGCTTAGTGTACACCTCCTTCGTGATTCGTGGTTCCCAAGCTTTCCAAAGGCACGAGTTAGTAGCACTGATTTGCAATGAGAGAAATATAATACACAAAGCTACCAATAACAAATAACTTAAAATGTAACCAATAAAATGTACAAGAAATGAAAAGAAAACAAATGAATGCAAACCCCAAAGTTCTTGAAGCTTCTATTGTCTCTCTCTACTCCTTCTGAAACACTATTTTTGATGCTCAGTATTGGTGTGGGAAGCGTCTATGACTTGAGAAGCATCGAGATTTTGATACTTAAAATGTGTGTGTGATCACAAAATGGCTTGAATGCAAGAACCAAACTGATGGATTAATGGCACATGAGAGCTTGAAATCCTAGATCCTTCAAATGGGTATGAAGGGTTTATTATATAGGAATTGGGGATGATATGAATGGTTGAGATCAATCCAAGAGATAGGGAGATGAACAGTTGAGATCAAAGGGAATGTGAGAAGCCATCAGTAAACTCCACCTCTTCAATTGGTAAAGAGGAGATAGAGTTTGGTAGACTGAAGAGGTAATTGTGAGTTACCTTTTAGAATTGAAGAGGTGGGTGGAGTTACCCATGTGAACTGGAGAGATCGGTGGAGTTACCCATGTGAACTGGAGAGATGGGTGGAGTAACCCATGTGATCTGATTAAATAATATCTCTTTGAAAATAAATAAATATTTAATTCATTTATGTAAATAAAGTTTTCCACATGTGAGATAATTGAATTCTTTTTTATTTAGAGTTGCTTCATTGATGAAATTAAATTAATTTAATTAGAAGAATTTAATTAATAAGTTGAAATATTTCAACTTAAACTATAGGAAATTGAATTTAATTAGTTAATTAATGGTAATTAATCAATTAAGGTTAATTAATTATATAAAATTAATTATTTAATTAATTTTGGAAATTTTATTAGATGATTTGGAGAATGAATTTAGAGGAAAATAGATGATTAATTAACGATTAAAAAACCATTAATTAATAGATGAAAATTAGTGTTTTTAATGTAAAGTCGCAAGCCTATCCTTTTAGGGTGTCTACATTTGCCCCTCTTTGATGCAATGTGATTCATCATGTTGTCTGAAAGAATTTTTAGATTTGATCTTGCCCCAGCTTGCCCTGGTGACCGCAGGTGGACTATATGCCCCCTCAACAAATTAAGCATAGAAAATGCGTTAGATGAGCATTAATTTGTTGAAAATATGAATCACTATATGATGACGATGAATTCATTCCTATGTTTGTTATGATGTTATTGATGATGGATGCAATGATTATATGATCTACTATGCACATGTTTTGGATTTTTCTTATGTAATAAATGAATGCAATCTACTATGCAAAAATATCTGAGTAATGCATGTGTTAGTTAGAAGGAAGTTAGTTTGGAATGTTCTTTGGGATCGATTGATAGATATGAATTGATAGAAAGTATGGTTGATGATTGATAAATATGAATTGATAGAATAGATGGGTGACCCAAGTCACTGCTGCGTTTCCAATTTTTGTCATCATTGCATCTTTTTATGAAATTCTAAAGAGTGTCCAATGCATCCAGATCACATACCATCTGGATACCACCATGACCTATTGATAACCAGAAGGAGTAGAGAGATTGAATAGAAATAGAACTTAGTGCACCCAAATATTGACCATCTGGGTTCAGCTATGTTCCCTGTTTGAAAAGAAAGAGAGCCAAAAGCACCCAGATATTGACCATCTAGATACCACTTTTCCCTCTAAATGATTCAAACAAAAGAAAAAAAGAAAACCAATATAGAACTCCAATGTACCCAAAGTCCATCTGGATAGCACCTGTGAGCTCTTGATTTTGAAAATAAAGACCAAAAAACCAAGATAGAATTCCAATGCACCCAGAGTCTATCTGGATAACACCATGAACTCTTTATTTTAAGAAGAAAGCCCATAAAAACCAAGATAGAAATCCAATGCACCCAGAGTCCATCTGGATACCGCTATGATTCTATTGGTAAATAAATAAGTATATAATAGAGAAGGAATGTACAACTATTTCCCAAGGTTAATATCAGATCATGGAACTGCGTGGCTGCCACATAAGTGATAGTGCCTACCACATTTATCCTAAGTCATCATGGCCCTAAAATCAAAGTGAACATTCAACAGAAAAAAATCAAAGAAAATAAGTAATGATCATGTTAGCTCTTTTTCTTGCAGCACAACCTTAAAATGACAGCATACTTAAATACTTGAATTCAAACTCCCTTTTATGAAAGAGAAAGGGTAATTGATGAGGTATTTGATAACACTAGGGATACTTATTATCACCTCCTTCTTTTTTGAGCTCCACAAACTAAAACAGGTATAACCTATGATAGATTATTGATACTTTAGTCAATGTTTTTAGTGGACATTTTCATTCACTAGTTTGTTAATTTTGACCTCACTGTAAAAAATTATAAAGTACCTTGGAGATTGCAATGATTAATTTAAAATAGAGTACTATAAGCTAGGCTATGGTCTTGATAACATAAACCAATGAGATAAGGATTTTCATCCTTCTTCCTTTTAATTTTAGGAGGGGCAACCTAATGATCCTCTCTTCAAGGAATCGGCAAATTGGATTGTACCTTAAGAATACAATAACTTGAATGGAATTATATGTTTTATAGTGTATATGATTAAGTAATTTGAAAATATTGGATTGTAAATCAATTACTTAGCAAACACAAAACCAGTATCTAATCCTTGGGCTATGAGTCAATATCTTGTATCAATCCATAGTAAGGTAATCACTAAAACACTTGCAACAAAGATAGAATATCTTATAAACTATCCTCTCCTTACAAATTTATCATCCAATCCTCAAACTAATGCTATGTTCCCTAGGTTACTTGAAACAATTTAATCCTTCCTTGAAAGAACTTACAAGTAACTGCACAATCACCTTATGACCAGTGTGCTTAAATGCCTTACAAATAAACACACAAGAACAATAAAAAAAATGTAAAGAGATAATTCAGGTGCAGAAAAGAGATTACAAGATATTTATATTGATGTTTTAAAACTTCAAATACATTAGATAGACAAATAGTACAAAGGTTCAGACACGATTTTAGTCTGCCTTGTAGTTCTATTAAAGTTTCCAACTCCCTCCCAAAAAAGGTTACCATTACATATATATAGTCTCAAATCATCTTGGAGTCCTTAAGACAAGGATGCAACAAGCTTTGAATGATTTGGAGACCTAACCCTAAAAACATAGTAAAGACAAAACACAAGAAATCCCCAAGCGGTGGATGGACAAATTTGTAGAGTGAAATCAGATTTTCATTTTGTCCTCTTGTGAACTCTGGCACCTTTGTCTGTAGTTGTTCAAGATAGCATCTGATTTGTATTGAGATCTAGTGACCGCCATTTAAGGATAACCTACACTATTCTTTTATAATTGCTAACTTCCCTATCCTCAGAGAGCAGGTGCCAAGTGTCCCTCTATTCTTCATTAATGAGGTCAATGTCCTCTGCAGCAACTTTCTTCTTTTGCAGTGGCAGCTTCGCTGGAAGTTCAGACAAACCACATGGTTGAAGCTATGGAAGCCCTTCATGTGATCATATTGGCCAAATATATGGGCTTCTCCAAACTTTGGGTGGAGGGATATTCTCTGAATATTATTATCTGTATTAAAGGTACTTATGAAGCCTCATGGACAATAAGCCATATCATTGAAAAAATTAAATCCTTATTATCCAATTTTGAAGATTACCATATATCACATGTTTACAGAGAAGGTAATATGACGCCGGATGGATTAGCAAATGTAGGTGTATACTTTGATTTCATGCAATCATGGCAAGGTAAGGTGGATTTTAAAATGGAGATGGCTAGTCTTATCAGGTACGATACGATGAATAGCATTGAAGGAATTATAAATAAGCATAATTAATGATGAGGTCATCTCTAATTATTAAAAGTAATGTGTGATGTCATTCGAAGGAAATGAGATTAATTAGACTAGTGACACCGCACACTTTCTGGGTGTTAAATTTGAACTAGATCGATCATAATAGTAAATTCTACCTGAATCCTATGTTCAAAATTGCAAAGGACCGACATTTTCAAGAAGTCACAAGAAATATCGAAGGAGGCCTAAAGAGAGAGGAGTCGATTGACTGTACTAAATGGAAAGAGAAGAGGAAAGTATGGAGAAGATTGAAAAAAGGAGGCATATCTCAGTATCTAGAGAAGCTCCATGGTTGGGATACAAAGATAAAAAAAAATAGTTTGCAGAGGGTTGGAAGGATGGGAAAGTGCATTTGTGGGGGAAATATTTTACCCTTTCCATGAGGGTTATCTTAGAAATCACGTGTTTGCCTTGTGAGGGCATGAAATTCTATAGGAACAATAAGAGGGCTGGATCTCAAGCCTACTAGATTTTCCTAAAAATAGAGGATGAAAAATCCCTTCTCAGTAAAGGAATAGGGGATCATGTCGACATCCAAAAAAAAATTTCTCATTGGGCTGACATTCTTATAGTCATGATTGAGTATTTCAGTCTTGACAGTAGATACTCCAAAATCTACAATCTGCATTTCGTCCTGGCAAACCACTTTAGGCATGGTAAAAAAATCTCGTTCCCCTTCTATCTCCTGAGTTCTTTGCATAATAGCATGATGGAGCATAGAAAGAAATAGAGCAACTTGGTGCTCCATGTGGGGCTCATTTTGCTTATTTTTTAGTATGCCCACAATCTTCCTGAGCCAATCACTAAGAGGGTTAAAGGTAGTGTGAGGTAGGTGAAATAGGAAAGTGAAAAACAAAGTTTGAAAAAAGGGTTAAAACTAAGAAGAAGGCTAAGTTGGAGAAGATTGGTGATGAAACCCTACAGAACCAGGGAAAAGATAAAGAGGATCAGTACAATGATGAAAATGATATTGATAAAGAGAATATAGAAAAAGAGAAAGAGGATCAGCTGAGAAAGGACAATTCTAAGATGGAAGAGGAGGAAATGCTCAATATAGATGATGAGGGCACGGGTGTTGATGAGAATTATGATGAAAAGGAAATTGAGGGAGATGGAATAGAGGGAGATGAAAAAGAGGAAAAGAAGAATGAGGATGATGGTGAGGAGGGTAACATGATGTAGATGACTTTAAAGGTGGAGAAAAGGAACAGTAAAAAAAGGAGAATGGGCCCAGATGCGGTCGAGTTTCAAAGAGACGACAGAATCCCAGAAAGTAAAGTTGACTATGGGGATAATATGGAAGACTGGATTAATGAGGAGATGATGTTTATGAAGCATCAATTGACTAAGATGTAGGAGTAAATGGAGCCTTTTAAAGCCAAGGTCGAGGAAATGGAGAAAAATTTGATGATTAAGGTCAAAGAAAGCAACAGAGAAGAGGAGTTTACAACTAGAGTTAATGAGATAGTGGAAGAAAATCTAAAAGAGATGAAAGAACAAATAAGCCACAATGGGCACATGATACAGATCATTGTAAAGCACAGTAATGATGGACTGCAAGTGTTGATTCATAACCTAAAAGCGTTATACGCTTTTCTGGAAAGAAGCCTGCTGGAAAACACCTCAATTACAATTGAAGAAAAGGATGGAAGCTCAGGCCCTGGTCCTAGAACCTGAAGCAGAATAAAAAGAAAAGTCCCTGAGATCCCAAAAGAGATGTTGGAGCTGAAGGAGTCCATTGAAAAAATGGAAGAGATGTAGAAGGAGGCTGAGGTAGCCTACTAGAAAATGATGTAATGTTTCTTCTTCTGGTTTGGAAATTTTGCTGGAAATTGTTCAAGCATTTGTGCTAGAAGTTGTGCTGGAAACTGTGCTTATCTTTGGTAGTTTTTGTTTTTTCCTATTTTAGGTCTTTTGTTATCTTGTTGGGTCCTACCTTTTGTTTGTTGCAGGCTTTCTATGTTTGTATGTGCCTTTGATGCCTATCTCTTGTAGCTTTTTGTAAAAGGTTTTGGGGTCCTTTCAAAACCTGTTTTTACCTTAATCAAAAACTTTCTTCTTTTTTTAGTTTTGTCAGTGTGCCCCATGCTGCTAGATCATCTTCAGTAGGTCATTTGAAATTATGGATTCTCTCTAGTTGTTCTTTTTTCCTGTTCCACCAAGCATCAGTTACACTTTTGACATCTATTATAAAATTATTTATGTCAGTCTCAGCCTTAATGGCTTCATCTAGTATCTTATTGTAGCACTGCATATCCAACTCTGCATTATCATTAATAAATGCCTCCTTTTTAGGCAACTTGATATCAAAATCTTCTCTCCATATCTCTAAAGCTTTGATTTGATTGTCATCTCCCTTGATTGGATGAATAAATCTATTGAAATATGGTCCAAGGAGATTCAATTTGGACTCAATCTGATTTAACTTACCTTTGAGGAAAAGAAAAGTTACATTTATCTTATCTATTTCATCTCCAACCTTAGTAACTATCTCTGGAAAATCATTTCTATGTGGTTGTAAAGAGGCCAACCTCTCAAACAATAGTGTCCTACTAGACCATGTCCCAAAATAAGGGTTTAAAATAGCAATATAATTAACTCGGCATGTAAAGTAGGAAGTTTATTATATGCACTAAAAATCAAATCAATCTTATCGTTAAAAATATCAATCATTTGCTTGAAGATGCTCATCAATACCCCTAAGACTATTTCATTGTGCTCTGTGATCTATTTCTCTATCTCAGTGTTATCCCCTGTCAATTCTGTTTGAACCTCTTCATGAGAAATATCCTTTGGTGGTGTTGGAATGACCTCAGGTTTCTCCATTAGTTGATGAGTCAATTCTCTAATTTTTCTTCCAAAGCAAAGATCTTTGTCTGACATAGCTCCCTATCCTTTGCAAGAGCACTAGTCTCTTCTATCAGAGTACTATATCTCTGAGATAGCTTCTCAGTTTTTGCCACATTCAGTTGAGAGAAATGTGATAACACTTGTGATATTTCCATGTCATTTGTGTTATTCACAGACCACACCATTTGATTACCAACCATGCTTTCCTGAATGTTTATCAAAGATGGCTTCTGATCATTAGGAGGTAGGATCCACATAGCAACAACTTGAGACTTTGGATCATAACCAAATCCCTTTATCAATTCGTCCACCTAGACCTCTAATGAAAATTTTAGATCTGGTTTCTTTCTTATTTGGTCAATAATGAATGTTGAGGCTAAATCCCAGCCCTCAACAAGTAGCATACCACTAGCTTTGACCATTCTCCTTTCTTCTTTTGGAGAAATATCCTCTATTTCAGGATCATAATTTTGTATAGCCAATAAGGCTTCTGCTATTACTGGCTCTCCTCCATCTATCTAAAGTTGTTTCTTAACTTCCTGATGTTTATGCCACCTAAGGAAATCCTTAAATTCTTTAGTTTTTATGAAATTATCATCATTCAGGAATTGTTTTTAATGAATGATCCTCTCATCAATGCGTGCTTGAAGAGGCAATTCAACATTTTTTTCTTCATACTATTGTAATTGCTTTCCCTTTCTAATCTCTTTTCTCAATAAATGTTCATATGGCCTATTACCAAGAATAGGGGCACTAATTTTATCCCTTTTCTTCTCTCTTCTTACATAGACTAATGCCTGGGAGGGATCTCCAATTTCAACCTTTTTCTTTTTGAGTGGAGGTTCATTAGTAACCTTTGTTTCTGGGACCTCTATTAGGTCAATAATATTTTCTCCTTCAATTGCCTGCTCTCCTGCAACTATTTGATAATCTAGATAGGCACTGGGTGAAGGATAGCCCTCATCACTGTCATCATCATACTCTAACTCAGAGTGCTCTGGCTGACCTTTCTCAAGGACTACAAGTGCTTCCTCCAATTGGTTGCATAAGAAAGTATGGGATTTAATCATTTCAAATATGGCACATCAGGAAAGAAACCACCAAATGATAATCCTTTTCTCTTTATCTATCTTTCCAGGTCCATTAGTTCCTTGATTTTATTTTCTCTTGAGATCACCTCCTCATTATCAAGAATATTCCTTATAGCATCTTCCTCTATGCATTCCTCATTTTCATAAGTGTAAGGAATAGTGGGGGTTAGGAGTTTCTTGGCACTTGCAATGAATGCCTCTGTATCAACATATCTATACAATTTTGCACCCATCTTATAATGGCTTAGCCAGCCATCTACTAGATCTATGGCCCTCTTTCCAATAGTAAACTGATAAACCTTGAACTTCCTAGGAGTGAATGTTCCTTTCTTGTGAGGATCGAGATGCTCCTTATCTGTCAACATAAGTTGACAGCTAAACTCCATAGCTGCAATTCTAGTAGGGACATGAAATGAGAGTACATGTGGTGGATGTGTACATCCATACACTCTGATTATGGTAAAATTCTTCTCCAGGAAGAAGTCGCCGCAGTTGTGATCTCCAGGATACTTGTCTACATATTCACAAGGCCTTAGTAATTGGAGTAATTTTTTTGGCAATCTAGTCTTGTTTACCCCCAAGCACTGCAATAATGGATAAACTATCCAAATCTCAAATGCACAAAAATTACAATCCCTAGCAGTGTAATTCCAAACTTTTATCCAAAATTGGATACAGTTGTGCTAACCATGGTGCATTCTTTGTGGCCTCAAATTATCCAAGTTCATAATAGGGTAGTTGTAATACATTATTAAATGCATTAAAATGGAGTAATGTAATAACTTGGGGTCCTTCTCCTTTCTATTTATAGCCATAAACCCCTCATGCATCTTATTGATTATATACTGGATATAATCATAGGTTGTGCTAGTATAAATATCCTGCAATTCTAGGGTTATCATCAGAACATCTGTAGTAATTATCTTTGAACCGAGCTATCCCTTCCCAGTACTCTATAGAGTGAAAAGGAAATATATTTGATATAGTGGTTCAGATCCTTATAGGCATAAGGAGAAAGTCTGGGCATGGGGGCAATATAGTTCTTGGTTTTCCTAGGAATGTGTCTTTGTACTAGACCTTTAACTACCCCAGCCTGCTTCTCATATCTAGCCTCTTATTTCTTTAAAGCTATTTCTGTTGCCATTGGGTAGTAAAGATTGAAAGCTTTGATAAATGAATTCCTATTTAAAGCTAACAATATGGTACCATCACTTTTCTTGATTGTTTTAGAAATCTCATCATAATTGTTTGCTAAGGCTAGTACAAGGTCAGCATCTACAAATACATCAGGTACAATTAACCTAGCTAACCCACATGTCTAAGGGTTTGACATAGGCACAAATTCATCAGAATTATTATAAAAAATAGTTAAAGAGGGAGTAACCTGATGAACCTAGAGTTTTAGCATCTCGGATGTATGCTAGGTCATCAATCAACATTTCATCTTTTAACTTCTTTTTCTGGTATGATCCTGGCAGCAATTGCAAAAATTCATCTAAAAAATTTCTCTTTCCCTTTGCTTCTTCATCGATTTGTTCACTCCTCCCACTGGTAGAAGCTACACTGACTGCTCTGCTCATCTTGGTTGTTTGTTTCTATCAACCTTCTTTTACTGATATTGAAACAAAACTAATCACTGGAAACCCTTATCACCAACTGCAAAACCTTCTGAAATCTGCACTTGAGAACTCTTAGAACACTATCAATTACAATCTTTGTTGAACTTTGAAATAGGAAAACACCTCTCTGAATCACTTACTGCTGGAAATTTCAATGTTTCTCAGAAAACACTAAAATCTCTTTGAACTCTTCGCTCTGAGAAATTGAAAGCTTAGTAAAGATGAAATGACAATGGACAAGTAAACTTAGAATTGAGAATTCAATGTAGTTGTCTCTTCAAGCTGGTAAACTTACAATTCAGTCATTTCTACCATTAGTTCCATGCACTATGACATCAATTTCTGGTTTTAGCCGTGCCATTCAAACTGTCAGGCAATCAATTTCTGATGAGTGTTTTTGCATATAAAACCTTATAAAATTCAAAATGAAATTGAGATAAAATCTAATTGGCTTCATTAAATCATATTACAGATACTTTCCCATCTGTCAAAATATCTAAATTCTGATTGGTTAGCAACTGTCCATGATGGTACCACTAAAAAGTCTTTTTTAAACTCTGGTTAGTTTCTAGCGACCCAGTGACTGAGTGATCTCCTTGTCTCTTGATGTTTTGGATAACTTTAGCTCCCTCAAAAGACTTAGCAACTGACGTAGGATTAAACTCTTGATCAACGGTTATCTCCAACTCACCTGATCTTTTAACTTAATGTTTCCTTTTATGGAGACATTGTGACTAATCCTTTTCTCAACTCATCTTTCACCTTGAGTCACATCTACAGACTTAGCGACCACTACTTCTCTATGTCTCCAGACTAAAACCTTAACTTATGTTTTATTTCGAGACCTTACGACTAAGCATCTTAGTCTATTAATCACTTAATCATTTAATCTATGCAATCTTCATCTATAGACAACACGACTATCATTGATCATCCTTTCCTCTGTATCTAACGGTTGGTATTAAGTCTTGTAATATTTATATCAAACTTTATAATATCTTGAGACCTAGCGACTACTGAATAATATTGGCCTCTATTCCTCTCATTCTCTGAGTTTCTAGAAGAAAATTTACTTGGCTATCTTATTTGGAGACTCCCCGACAATCATTGGATCTATCTTGGCAATATCTGACGGTTCCTGTTAAGTCTCATAAACTTTTATGTAAAACCTAAATTATTACGAGACCTAGTGACAACACCTTTTATCTCATAATTGCCAAATGTTTTAAATTTAAACAAACTTTAATTAGAGAATACTTGACTATATCCTTTATCTTTATCATATTTTATTACGTGTCTCAATACTATTTCTTGTCTCATAATCGCTAAATGATTTTTGACTTTTCAAATGTTATAAGCGACTTCATGCTATCCATTAGATCCCTCTCTGATCGAATGGCTATCTCCAAGTCTCTCAAACTTTCACTTGACTCATCTTTAATTCTGAGACCTGGCAACAACACTATTTCCAAACTAAATGTCAACCTGAGTTTATCCAGAGACCTAGCGACTGTTGAATCTCCATGTCGCTGGATAAATTTTAAATTGTGGCTTTGATAGAGAGACTTTCCATCCACCATTGGATTTAAAATGAGATGAACAGTTGTCGCATAATCTCTAGTTCTTTCACTTAACTCATATCGGATCAAGAGACTTGGTGATAAAGAAAAACTTTAACACTTGGGCTCAAATCATAACCATAGGTTATATTTGGGGACAACGCGACTGAGTAAACTCAAAGTTGCAAGATACAATCACTAACTCTAATCACATTAAGAGATTACTCAACCACCTTTAGATCTATCTTGTCAATGGACAGTCATCACTAAGTCTTGCAATCTCTAAATCATATTCTTTTCCATTAAGAGATAGTGCGACAAAGCATTTTACTAAGTCTCATAAACTTTTAGAATATTATTTTTCTTTCATGAGACTTAACAACTATAATTTTAAGAACATGCAATTTTTTAAGACTTAAGTACCAAAAAATAACTTCAAAATAGAACTCATCTAAGGAAATCAGGGCTTCCTTGCATTTTTTGACTAGAAATGAACATGGTTTAGGGTTTCTGGCCTTTTCAACTAGGTTTTAAGGCTAAAGCAATATTTGCAGGGGCAAACAAGTGGTTTGGCACATGACTTTTAACCTTCTGGGAATAAGAATGACAGGTGTCTCAAAAAAATTTAGGGCAAACCCCCAAAAAGGAAATGCAACCAACAGTGGCTCTATCTAAGGATGGCTAAACACAAGTTTATGGCAAATAATCTTATAATCTCTAGTTGCAGACCTTTTATTTGACACAGACTAAACTACTTCTTAAGGGAAACAGACAACTAAAAGAAACTATATACAATATAATACATACTTACTTGTCAATTAAACTTTTGTTTTTTTAATTGAATAAGGGTTTCAAAAATTGCCCATGCACTAGAAACTCAAAATATTCTCCATTTATGTTCTTCAGTAAGTAGGAATCTTTTCCAAAGCTTTGTGAAATAACAAATGGCCCAAGCCATAAGGATTCAAATTTTTTATGCTTTCCTTTATCTTTTGATCTCACATTCCATTGAAGAAATATGTCATCTGGTTGGAATTTTATATCAGTAGCCCTTTTGTCAAACAAATATTTCATCTTCTATTGTAATTTAATGTTTTCCTTCTGGCTATCTCTTCTTGTTTTATCCAACTCTACCAATTGAATCATTATGTTTTGCATGTTGTCAAAAACATCTATCTGCTCTTCTTGCATGAACTGATATACTGGTAAGAGATTGTTTATAGGCATTTTTTATTGTAAACCATATAACAATTCAAATGGTGACTTACTAGTGGCCTTCTTAATCGGTATTCTATCAGCCCAGAGTGCTAACTTTAGTTTGGTATGCCATGCTCTCTTATTCTTTTCCAGAGTCTTTTTTAATATCTTTAGTATTAATGGATTTAGCTTGTCCATTTTCCCTTGGGTGATATGGGAATGAATATGACATTATGATCCCATATTTCTCATAGAAATCTATTATTTCTTCTGATCTAAAGCGCATGGCATTACCCATTATTAACTTCTAAGGTACACCAAATCTAGTCAGAATATTCTCTATTAAAACTTTAGTGACTACCTTACTTGTTGCCTTTTTTGTAGGAATGGCTTCAATCCACTTTGTAAAATAATCAGTGGCTACCAGTATCCAACTGTGTCCTCCACTAGATTTTTCTACAAATTCACTAATAAAATCAATTCTCCACATAGAAAAAGGGGCTTCAACATTTACTGGGTTTAACAAGAGGGCTCCTAAAAATTTGAGCTTATTTGAAACCCTTTGACATGGCTCACATTTTCTAACATATGCATATGTATCCTTAAATAAACAAGGCCAATAGTATCCAGCCCTTAAAATCTTGTGGGTAGTGGTCTTGGTAGAAAAGTGACCTCGACACTCCCTTGTATGCATCTCACTTAAAACTTTTTCAGATTGGCTCTGATCCAAACATAGAAATAATACACCATTTCTATCTATCCAATATAAATCTCCATTGAATAAGGTGTATTTTTTAGCCTGCAATTTGAGAATTCTCTTTTGATTGTCAGTCATAATATCAGGACACTTGGCATTCTTTAAAAAGTACACAATATCAACATAAAATGGTTGTCTTTCTATACTTGTCACTATCTAATCATGTGTCTCTATATCATTCACTTGTACCAAATCCAAGTTATCCTCTGTCATGATTTTGGCCTAACCCTAACCTCTTATCAACTTTGTAATGTGGATTTCAAAATTGAATTCCTAAATTCTATTGATCCACTTACACCTCTTACCAGTCACTTCTTACTGAGTAAGAATATCGTTTACTGTTGAGTGAGGGACATATGCTTGCACCTTAGCACAGACCAAATATGGTCTAAAATATTTTACTGCTTTCACTAAAGCATATTCCTCCTTCCCCATCATCTCATATTTTAGCTATACAGCCTGGAGAGAATTACTATAAAAAGATATTGGATGCTCAAATCCTTCTTCATCTTTTTGTAGTAAAACAAAAACAATTGTGTGATAAGATGTAAATGAAAATAGAGAAAAGGGCTTACTATAAACAGGCAATTTCATAATAGGAGCCTCTTGCACTACTTTCTTTATTCTTTCAAATGCCATTTGAGCTTCTTCATTCTAGTTAAATTTTGCATCTTTTTTCAGCAACTTTATGATAGGTTTGACAATTTTTGCAAAGTTTTCTATAAATATTCTGACAAAATTAATCTTTCCTAAGAAATATTGAACTCCCTTTAAGTTTTTTGGAGCAATGACCTTCTGGATTGCTTCTATTCTTTCTGGGTCTATTCTTACTCCATCTTTAGACACTATGTGACCCAACAACTTTTCCTCCTGTACTGGAAAGTGACATTTCTTAGGATTTAATGAAACACCATGTTCTAAAGTTTTATTGAAAATTTTACCTAGGTGTTCACAATGATCTTCATCTTTCTTAGAGTATGCAGTTAGATCATCTTGATAAATGACCATGAACAAGTCAATAAATTCTTTAAAAGCAACATCCATGGCCCTTTAAAAAGTTGCTCCTGCATTTATCAATCCAAATGGCCTGAGAAACCATCCATCATTGATAGAAGCTCACAACCAGTTACTTTATGTAGCATTGCCTCCATGTTACGTAGAGAATAGTTATCTTTTAGTGAGGCAATATTTAAATTTCTATCCACACATAATCTGATGTCACCATTCTTTTTTCTTACTAGTACCAATTTTGAAACCCATGTTGAGTGTCTGATAGGCCGGATAATCCCAGCGTCCTTTAACTTCATCAACTCTTGTTGCATCTTAGGATCCATCAAAGGATTAATAGGCCTCTATTTTTGCCTAAATGGTTTCACCTCTAATTTTAGTGGGATCTCATGTTGGAAAAGGTCTTCCCTATAAGATTTTAAGTCCTCATATGACCATGCAAAAACATGCTTATACTTTCTCAATAATTTAATCAAATTTTTCCTTATATGGGAACCTAAACCTTTTCCAATGTAAAAAAATTGAGGACTGGTTTATGATCCTAAGTTAATTTCCTCAAATTCCTCAGCCTTAGCATTGCTTATTATTGTTGAGTAATCATTTTGACTACTAAACAATGCTTTAAGTTCATTTAGACCCTTAGGAATTTGATTGGAACTCAATTGGACAACCTCATTTCCTAAGACATAATCTTTACCATTATTGTTCTCAAGTAAAGTATTCCAATCTATGCACTGATTCTCATAATGATCTAGACACCGAATGAATCTCAAAATATCTTGGTCATCCTAAAAAAATTTCCATTTCTATATATTATCTGGAACAACTGGTCTTGTCTTGACTTCAAGTATTGATACCCCATGTAAAGTCAGATCATCAGTTTTCAAAGCAACATTTGCTAAGAAATCTGCCATTATATTCTTAGACCTTTCTATCCAACTTATATCAAAGGCATCAAACATTTCATTCTAATCCCAAACAGCATATTTATACATCTTTAATCTATCATTTTTCACTGCATATTTGGATCTTATTTGGGCTACCACTAATTCAGAATCACCATAAACTTTTAAATATTTGTCCTAAAGATAAAGCCTCATACTTTGTTGTATTATTTGTACGCTGAAAGGCTAGTGAAAAATAATATTTGAAAGTTGTACCTAATGGAGATACAAGTAATACACCAGCTCATGATCCTTCTTTTGAGCAAGCTCCATCAAAATACATTTTCCACAATCCATCATTTTGTACAGTCAATTCTTTAACCAGAGGATCTATGTTTTCACACTAATGATGATCACTCCTCTGTACTCTGAAGTTCTCCATATCCACATCAACATAGTAGTTAATATTAGTGTCTTCATACCACTCAATCATCTAAGGAGTTTGTTGGATGATATCAGTTTTTGGTACTAATCATGTTGTTGATACTCATGTTTTGTCACTGATGTCAACATATATTTATGTGAAAGAAGACAGACTAGTTACTTAACTAGAAGTCATGTATAGACACTATATGGATGAACCAGAACAAGAGAAGTTGGATTTAAGTAGAAGATTGAGTTTTGACCTTACATCTAAGGCTGCTTGACTTTATGTTTCATATCATGGATGTTACAACTGTTTTAGTAAAGACTATTTTTCTGGACTGTGACTGTAATTCTAGACAGAGAATGTCTCTATGTTTTGGGAATATCTTTCTAAGGAAGATGTTTCATAACTTGCAAGCTTACTAATGGAGAGCAGACATATGATGGTGAAATAGGTTGAGTTCAATTTTTGTTTGGGTACTAATAACATCAGCTGTGGTGTGTGTTCTAGAGAAGACTTATTTCCTGGCCGACTTCAAATTCGTAACATGTGGAAATTAATTTTGAGCATGGATTACAGATCTGGAAGTATTTGTAATGAATTGTAAATATTATATACTTATTATAGGTACCATGTGTATCTTAGAAAGGGCTTATGTAATTATTTTTATGATGGGAAGCCTTAATTGGTCGACCTAGTTAATTGTGTATTAGGAAAGCTTAACTGGCCGACCTAATGGGTTATTGTAAGAGGGTATATATGAGTGATATTTTCATTTGTGAAAAGTTTGGTAGAGAAAGAAAAGAGCATAGATTTGTGAAGCTATAAAGCTTGACTGCTGGATAGAGAATAGAGTTGGTACTTCATTGGAACTTACCAAGCAAAGACATTTGCTATCAGATAGTTCATTGGATTGTGTATATTTAGTATACACTTGATGTGGATTGTGAATCCTTGAGGGTGGCTTCAACCTTCTTTGGGTAGTGAACCTTGGCAGTGAGCCTACTACTTTCATTGACTCTTAACAGGGTCTATCTCCTAACAGGGACTATGTACTATAATGTAATAACAAGCTCCTAACAGGGTTAATATCTTTTAATAGGGATACTATACTCTCAATACATTATTTTGTGGGTGTTAATTCCCACCGGGATTTTACCTTTAATAGGGTTTCCTCAACAAAAAACATTGTGTTATGGTGTTGGAAATTAGTGTGTAATTTATTTTTGTGTTATGGTTCATAAAGTTTAAAGTTTAATAATCTATTACACAACTGATTCACCCCCCCCCCCCCTCTCAATTNAGTTTAATAATCTATTACACAACTGATTCCCCCCCCCCCCCCCTCTCAATTGTCTTGTGGACTGTTATTCCTAACAAATTGAATCAGAGCTATTGGTCCTCAGAGAGAAATTTTAATAGCTTGAGGTGATCCTAAAGATGACTTACTACAGGAAGGATAGTCCAAACTTTGATCCTGAAAACTTTGACAATTGGCAGAACAAGATGAGAACACATTTTATATGTCTGGGAATTGAGTACTGGATGATCACAAAGAAGAATGTAGCAATAGAAACTGAAGATGAGCTGGACAAGGCTACTGAAGATGAAAAGAAACTATTTTTCTACACTATGGTTGCAAGGTAAGCTCTGATCAGCGCCCTATCTAAAGGAGAATTCTCTGAAGTGAAAGACTTGGACTCTGTACATGACATCTGGACAAGACTGGAAACATTGTATGTTGGAGAAAAATTTACAAAACAAGCGAAGTTGTAGAACTGGAAAACAAAGATGGAATCACTTAAGATGAGAGAAGAAGAGGATGTTAGAGCATATGCACAGAGAATTATTGAGGTAGTTACTAGTATTAGGAACTCTAGAGGTACTTATAGCAAGGAAGAAGTAATTGCAAAGGTTCTCATATCTTTGACACCTGCATATAGAACAAAAGTACAGGCTATAGAGGAGATCATACCTTTGACACCGAAATTCACCAGAGAAATGATGATTGGCAAGCTTATTACATTCGAGGCCACAGAACTGGGAGACACTTTACCTAGGGTAGAGTTAGCATTCGAGGCAACTGTGCACAAGAACAAGAAGACCTTATCTTGAAATGCAAGTAGTATTGATCTAAGAGAAGAAGTTGGAGCTTATGCTAATGAATGGGAACTGATACAGGAAGAAGAAAGAAAGCTAGATGAAGTTGTGGCACTGATTGCTAGAAGAGAAAAGAGAGGTAAGGGTAAATTTGAAGGAAAATTACCTTTGAAATATTTTTCATGTAATAAGATTGGTCATTTTGCATCTAGATGTCCTACAAGAATCCCAAAGCACAAACCTAAGTTTTTCAAGTCTAAGTTCTCAAAGGATAAGGAAAGTTATTATGCTAGTGAGGGAATATATGATGATGAGGATAATAACTTTGATGAGATTGGATTCATTGCTATTAAAGATGATGCACCTATGCATGAGGAAAAATCCCTAGTATCCCAAGTTGAAAATAAATATGAATGGGTTATAGATAGTGGATGCTCACACCATATGACTTGAGATGGGAATAAGTTTGTGAGTTTGAAGAAACATGATAGTGGTGTTGTCAGATTTGGTGACAATACTCCTAAACTTATTATTGGAGTTGGATCAATTTCTTTGGATGGAAAGACTAACACTGACGATGTATTACATGTTGATGGACTTAAACATAACTTGTTGAGTGTTGGATAGCTAGTGGACAAGGGTTATCAGCTGAATTTCATGAATTGGAAATGTTCTATCAAGAGTAAGATAGGAGACTTGATAGCATCTGGTTCTAAATCTAGAGGTAATGTATTTGAACTTAACACATCTGAAGCTACTTGTTTTATTTCTAAATTTGATGACATTTGGTTATGGAACAGAAGATTTTGTCATGTTAATTTTGATAACATTGTGAAGGCAAGTATGAAAAAAGAAGTAAGAGATCTACCTATAATTGTGAAGCCATCTAACACTATGTGTATAGAATGTGTAATGGGGAAACAAACTAGAAGCACTTTCAAGAGCAAAGCCTATTCTGCAAAAGGAAAGTTGGATCTAGTGCATATAGATATAGGTGGTCCTACAAGAACAAGATCATACTATGGTGAAAGGTATTTTATACTTTTTGTTGATGAATTTTCTAGAATGATGTGGGTTACATATACGAGAGAGAAATCAGAGGCATTTGAAAAATTCAAGATATTCAAGGAAAAAGTTGAGAATGAATCTGGTTTAAAGAAGAAATGTTTGAGATCAAACAGAGGAGGAGAGTTTACTTCAAAACTATTCAATACATACTGCGAAGAGAATGGAATACACAGACAGACTTCAGCCCCTAGAACTCCACAATAGAATGGGATAGAAGAGAGAAGAAATAGAACTATATTAGATGTTGCAAGGACTATGTTGCTGGAAGGAAATGTATCACATGTTCACTGGAGAGAAGTAGTTGGTACTGTTGTGTACACACTGAATAGAATTCAAATCAGAGAAGGTACAAGTAAGACTCCTTATGAATTATGGTTTGATCATACACCTATTATGAAATACTTTAGAATATTTGGAAGTAAATTTTATATCAAAAGAGATGATGAGATTGGAAAATTTGATGCTAGAAGTGATGAAGGAATATTTCTTGGTTATTCTACTAAAAGAAAAGCATACAAATGTTTTAATCTGAGATTAAGAAAGTTGATTGAAAGCGCCAATGTGAAGATAGATGAAAAGTTCCAAATTAAGGAAAGAATGTATGACTATGATCGGATTACAGAAACAAAATAAGTTACTACAGAACTTGAAGAACCTTTGATGATTGAGAATGAACCTCTGATGACTGAAAATGAAGGCAAAAATGAACAGATTGAAGATAGTGAGCCACAGAAGACACCAAGGTATGTTAAGAAGAACCATCCTAAAGATTAGATTATTGGTGATATAGGTAAAGGTATAATGACTAGATCTAAGGTTAGAGAAGATATTTGTTTGATTTCTCGAGTTGAACCAAAGACTACTGATGGAGCATGTATAAATGAATCTTGGACTAAAGCTATGGAAGAAGAACATGAGCAGATTAAGAAGAACAATACTTGGGAATTGGTTCCAAGACCTAAGAACAAAAATGTGTTTGGCACTAAATGGGTTTTCAAAAACAAGATGAATGAGAAAGGTACAGTGGTAAGAAAAAGGCTAGATTGGTTTGTAAAGGCTACTCACAACAAGAAGGTATAGACTATGAGGAGACATTTTCTCATGTTGCTAGATTGGAAGCTGTGAGACTATTTCTTGCTTATGTTGCACATAAATAATTTAAAGTGTGTTAGATGGATGTGAAGTCAGCATTCCTAAATGGTGATCTAGAGAAAGAGGTATACATTGAGCAACCTGATGATTTTTCTTTGACAGATGATGAAAACATGGTTTGCAGATTAAAGAAGGCACTGTATGGACTGAAAAAAGCACCAAGGGCATGGTATGCAAGATTGGACAAATATCTACTTTGTCTTGGTTCCAGAAAAGGTAATGCAGATAGTAATTTGTATTTAAGAACTGATGAAGATGGAATCTTGATTATAGAAGTTTTTTTTGAGGATATCATTTTTGGAGGTAATGACAAAATGAGTAAGAAATTTGCTAAATAAATGGAGAATGAGTTTGAAATGTCTATGATTGGTGAGATGAAATATTTTATTGGTTTGCAAATTAATCAGAGCAAGAATGACATTTTTATATTTCAGACCAAGTATCTTAAGGAAATGTTGAAAAAGTTTGGAATGGAATATTGTAAACCTGTTGGAACACTTATGGTGACTGGAAACAAACTGACTAGTGATGATGAGACTCAGAGTGTTGTTCAGACTAAGTATAGATCAATGATTGGAGGTCTATAATATCTAACACACACCAGACCAGATATTACCAATGCAGATGGAATTATGGCTAGATATCAAGCATATCCTAAAGAAACACATTTTTCTACTATGAAAAGAATCTTTAGATATTTAAAAGGAACTGTGGAATATGGATTGTGGTATTAAAAATCTGATGATTTTACTTTGCAGGCTTTTACTGATGCAAATTGGGCAGGTAATGTGGATGACAGAAAGAGCACAAGTGGTGGTGCATTTTTCCTTGGGAAGAGATTGGTTTCTTGGTTAAGAAAGAAGCAGGACTATATTGCTCAATCTACTGTTGAATTAGAATATGTAGTTGCTGCAATAAATTGCACACAACTTGTTTGGATGAAACAAATGCTGGAGATATTGGAATAATTTTCAAGGAGGTAGTGGTTATTCATTGTGATAATACAAGTACATTAAACATGTTGAAGAATCCTATAATGCACTCAAATACTAAACATATTTCTATCAAGTATCATTTCTTGAGGGAGAAAGTAGTTGCTAAGGAGATTAAACTAGAGTACATAAGCACAAAGGAACAGATAGAAGATATATTTACTAAACCTTTGCCAAAAGATGCTTTTGAATACCTCAGAAGCATGCTTGGGGTGATAGCCCCTCCCAGTGGTAATTAAATAATGTAGATATGCATCAGTCATGGGGATCTTAGAGCTATATTATTCTATGGACTTGATGTATGGATCTACTCCTTAGGGGGAGTGATCACAGGAGAACACTATGGAGCACATTTGGGTGATCTTGCACCTAATTGTACATGAAGATTTGACAAAGCTACACCTTACTAAAGACTATAGATGAGTTATGGCACCCTTTGCAATTGCTGCCAAAGGGGGAAGGGATCTATGTGAAAATCCCTATTGTTTTGGCGAGATTTGTTAAGGATATTGAGAAGATTATAAAGAGAGTACTTTTGGGTTGATGCGTATGGATTTTCCCATATTTTGCCATCAATGAAAAAGGGGGAAATTGTTGTATGATATCATTTTTTTTTACTAATCATGTTGTTGATACTCATGTTTTGTCACTGATGTCAACATATATTTCTATGAAAGAAGACAGACTAGTTACTTGACTGGAAGGCATGTACGAACACTGTACAGATGAACTAGAATGAGAAAAGTTGGACTTAAACAAAAGACTAAGTTTTGACTTTACATCTAAGGTCACTTGACTTTATGTTACATATCATGGATGTTACACCTGTTTTAGTAAAGAATTTTTTTTGGACTATGACTGTGATTCTGGACAGAGAAGGTCTCTGTGTTTTGGGCATATCTTGCTAAGGAAGATGTTTCAGAACTTGTGAGCTTATTGATGGATAGCCAACATATGATGGTGAAATGGGTTGAGTTTGATTTCTGTTTGGGTACTGATGACGTGAGTTGTGGTGTGTGTTCTGGAGAAGACTTATTTCCTGGCCGACTTCAGACTTGTAATGTGTGGAAACTAATGCTGAGCATGGATTGCAGATCTAGAAGTATTTGTAATGAATTGTAAATATTGTATACTTGTTATAGGTACTGTGTGTATCTTAGCAAGGGCTTATGTAATTATTTGTATGATGGGAAGCCTTAATTGGCCGACCTAGTTAATTGTGTATTAGGAAAGCTTAACTGGCCGACCTAATGGGTTATTGTAAGAGGGTATA
>MU227982.1:5781446-5803352 GCA_018584345.1 Thuja plicata | reverse complement strand
ACTTCATTGGAACTGACCAAGCAAAG
The DNA here is from genome assembly GCA_018584345.1 of Thuja plicata. Lineage (NCBI taxonomy): Eukaryota > Viridiplantae > Streptophyta > Pinopsida > Cupressales > Cupressaceae > Thuja > Thuja plicata. The sequence continues at coordinate 5,803,326 of MU227982.1, read as the reverse complement.
ATAGTTACTATTAGATAGTTAACTGGATTGTGTATTTCCTATATACACTTGATGTGGATTGTGAATCCTTGAGGGTGGCTTTAACATTCTTTGGGAAGTGAGCCTTGGTAGTGAGCCTACTACTTTCATTGACTCCTAACAGGGACTGTGTACTATAATGTAATAACAATCTCCTAATAGAGCTAATATATTTTAACAGGGATACTATACTCTTAGTACACTATTTTGTGGGTGTTAATTCCCACCGGGGTTTTACCTTTAACAGGGTTTTGTCGACAACAAACATTGTGTTATGGTGTTGGAAATTACTGTGTTATTTATTTTTGTGTTATGGTTCATAAAGTTTAAATTTTAATAATCTATTGCACCACTAATTCACCCCCCCCCTCTCAGTTGTCTAGTGGATTGTTATTCCTAACAGAGTCCTACCTTTTCTTGACACTCTAACATTACTTCCATTAATGTTAAAAGTAGCATATGATAAATCACTTTGTATGCTACCTCCCACTGAAGCGCTCCACTTTCTAGATAGTAACATCCCATAATGTGGTGGTATGTCAACAATAAGAACATTCATAGTTAAAACCACATCAGGACACACTGCTAATTTCTAAGGCATGGCTTCAATAGTACCAATCACATGGACTTCCCTAGAATCCATTGCTTGACATCTCCCATGAGGAGTGTCCACTTGTAATCCCATAAACTTCATAATTTCTACTGGCATAAGAGTGTTGGATGCTCCTGAGTTAATCATACAATTTTTAAGCATCCTTCCATTAATTACCAGTGTTAGAAAAATGGGTCTACAACCTTAGGAGAAGTAGTTGTGTTTAAGAAAATTTGAGGAATCTCAAAAATCATTACTTCAGCTTCCTTCCCTTTGTTACTTGGTCTCTTATCAACATTTTCTGGACTTTGAATTTTCACTGTAGGCACATTGTTTAATAATGATAAAACCTTTTCTTTATGTTCCTTGATTCTCATCATCTCTAAAAATGGAACTTTTACAGTCATTTCAGACAAACAGTGGCCCATGTCTACTGGAGTATATTTTATATCTGAGGATTTTGGTTTTTCAACAATAATATTATTTTCCTCAATCTGTATGTTAAGAGTTGGTTCTTCTTTCTTAGTTTTTTTGTTTTCTATCTTAAGAGAAGAAGTACTTGTCTCTTGTACCTTTTCTTTTCCTTCTTGTACAACAATGGGCTCTAATGCTTTAGTTATAATCTTGACCTTAGCTTTGTTTTCACTTTCCCCAGGTCCATCTTTCTATGTACATATTTGGTGTCTATTTTATTTTCTTTTATAAAGATACCAGCTGGTTGACTACCAGTTCCGCCAATTGTTCTCTTCCTTCAATGATAGTTGCTTCTAGCTTTGTTCATCAAATATACAGTAATTCTTTCTTTTTCTTCATCTAAATCTTTTCTGACCAATGGAAGGTCTTGATTATTTTGTGCATAACATCCTACATGGTCATCTGTTTCTTCTATTTTACTATCAGACAAAATTTTTTGATGATGAATCTCTACATTTCCTTGTGAACCATATGAATCATGATTTTCAATTTCATTATCTGAGTCTACATCATGATATGAATAGGAATTTGTCATATTATAATCACATTTTTCACCTTCAGCATTCCCTTGTTCTTCATTTGCTTTCAGATCTAAGGAAACAATGCAAAAATGAGGATTATGTGGGGCTTCACAAGCCTCACACTAGAAACCATCATTGCGCAAATGGACAACATTTTTATGCAAAGGGTCCGGAGTTTTGTTCTTAGGTTTTTCTTTTCTAGGTGGAGCAATAGGCTTCCCATCCTTAAATTAAGTTCCATAAGGATGATTTTTCATTCTATTACGAGGATTGTAAGTGTTATTATAGGAAGGCCTATTATTTTGAGGAGCCCTATACTCTTTATATTCTAGTTCATTTAGGTTACTCCTGCTAAACCGTGCATCATCTCTCCTATTCAGTTTACCGGACACCCTTCTATTCATCTCAATATTTATTGATATTTTGTAAGCATCAATGAGGGTTCTAATATTTTTATCCCTAAGAGCATAACCCATTTTAGAATCAAAAGCATTTAAATAGGTTGCTAGACATACCTCTTCATCCAGCCTTATTTTCTAAAACAATTTATGCATTTCTCTTTGGAATATGGTATTGAACTCAGTGACCTCTTCATTATAGTTCTTTTTGATGTTATTGAATTCATTCAGTAAGAACCCTTTATTTGTCTTATCACCATATTGATCTTTAAATAACTCAATTAATTCATCCATGGAAGCAACAGAGCCATTAGAAAGAATTCTAAACCATTCTCTAGCATCCTCTACTAGAGACTAAAAAAAACATTCATCAAAACATCTTCAGGAGTAATATTCAAATCATCAACAAAATCAATGAATTTTCTTAAGTGTGTTTCACAAGAGATGACATTATTACCTGAAAATTTTGGGAGCCTTTCTCCTACATCACCCACATCTTTTGGAAATGCATTCAGGTATCCAAGAATGCCAATAAAATTAAATTTCTTATACCTTTCAGGGTTCAATGGTTTCCTTTGAAAATTATCAGTCTCTTTGAAAGTAGTAGCTTTTGTTTTGGAAGATGTTGTGTTCTCAGTTCCAGCATAAGAATATTTGGAAGATTGCAAAAAATATATTTTCTTTTTCATTTCTATTGTTGTACCTTCCATCTGAGCTTTTTCTAGAATATTTTCCATGGTTTCCTTTTCTATCCTTAGTCTTTCAAGAACAATATCCAATTTGGACATTTTCTCTATTAGGGCCTTCTAAACTTTAGGCTCTTCAATTTTTCTTTCAGTAATCTTTTGTTTACCTTTGTCCTTAATATTTTGTGAACTAGAATCTCTATGAGTGTTGGATATTTCTTGATTTGTATGAGACCTTTCAATGTTTCTAGTAGTTTGATGTCTTAAGGATCTTCTTCTACTTCTGTCGACATCTTTATGTTCATGTTTTTTCTTTCTAAGGTCTTTTTCCCTCTTCATCTGTCGAATGAGGGCAAGATGTTTCATGATGAGTCTTTCATCCTCAGCAAGATTATGAGAAGGAACCTCAAAATCTGAAATTGTGGCATTTGTTCCTTCTCATTTACTAGAAGTGGAAGTAACTGCAAATGTTTCTAATCCTCTTTCTGGAGTTTCTTCATATTTTGAAGTATTGCCTTCATAATTAAACTAATTACTACCCTCCTCTCTCTTAATAGTGTTGTCTTGGTTTCTTGAAGAAAGTTGATCTATACTTACTTGGTTTATTTTCTTCCTCCAACACATCTCCATCCTTCAAGTTGATGGGATTCCACCATCTAATGTAATTTCAGGATTACCCTTGGTTTCTGACCTAGTATTCATTTTGAAAGATGTTCACTTAACTTATATTGATCTCAGAGATTTAACATTAGAGTCGCCACCCAACAGTTGTTTGGGATGAATGAATACTTATCAAAATGACCTTGGAAACTACAACTATGAATACACTACCTTTGAAAACCTTAGAGATTTTGAATACTTTTACCAAGACTTTGGAATTCGCACTAGAGTCCCCAGTAGAGTCGCCAATTTGTTACCTCTTTTTCTTGCAGCAGGGCCTTAAAATGATAGTATACTTAAATACTTGAATGCAATCTCCCTTTTATGCAAGACAAAGGCTAATTGATGAAGTATTTGATAACACTGGGGATACCTATTGTCACCTCCTTATTTTTTGAACTCCACAAACTCAGGTAGGTATTACCTATGATAGATTACTGATTCTTCAGTCAATGTTTTTAGTGGACTAGTTCATTCACTGGTTTGTTACTTCTGACCTCACTGTGACAACTTATAAAATACCTTGGAGATTTCAATGATTAATTTAAAATAGAGTTCTATAAGCCAGGCTATGGTCTTGATAACATAAACCAATCAGATAAGGATTTTCATCCTTCTTCCTTTTAATTTTAGGAGGGGCAACCTAATGATCCTCTCTTCAAGGAATCAAAAAAATGGACTGTACCTTAAGAATAGAAACACTTGAACGGAATTATCTATTTTGCAGTGTATATGATTAAGTAAGTTGAAAATATTGGATTGTAAATCAATTGCTTAGAAAACACAAAACCAGTGTCTAATCCTTGGGCTATGAGTCAATATCTTGTATAAATCCACATTAAGGTAATCACTAAAACAATTGCAACAAAGATATAATATCTTATAAACTATCCTCTCCCTACAACTTTATCATCCAATCCTACAAACTAATGCTATGCTCCCTGGGTTACTTGAAACAATTTAATCCTTCCTTGAAAGAACTTACAAGTAACTGTGCAATCACCTTATGATCAGTGTGCTTAAATGCCTTAGAGAAAAACACACAAGAATAATAATAGAAATTTAAAGAGACAATTCAGGTACAGAAAAGAGATTGCAAGATATTTATATTGATGTCTTAAAACTTCAAATACGTTAGATAGATAAATGGTACAAAGGTTCAGACACAATTTTAGTCTGCTTTGTAATTCTATTACAGTTTCCAAATCCCTCTCAAGAAATGTTACCATTACATATATATAGTCTCAAATCATCTTGGAATCCTTAAGACAAGGATGCAACAAGCTTCAGATGATTTGGAGGCCTAACCCTAAAAACATAGTAAAGACAAAATACAATAAATCCCCAAGTGGTGGATGGACAAATTTGTAGAATGAAATCAGATTTGCATTTTGTCCTCTTGTGAACTCTGGCACCTTTGTCTGTAGTTGTTCAAGATAGCATCTGATTTGTATTGAGATCTAGTGACCACCATTTCAGGCTAACCTACACTAGTCTTTTAGAATTGCTAACTTCACTGTGCTTGGAGAGAAGGTGCCACATGTCCTTCTATTCTTCATCAATGATGTCAATGTCCTCTGTAGAAAATTTCTTCTTTTTTGGTTTTTTAGTGTGTCTCATGCTGCTACATCATCTTTAGCAGACCATTTGAAATTTTGGATGCTCTCTAGTTGTTCTTTTTTCCTGTTCCACCAAGCATTAGTTACACTTTTGACATCTGTTATAAATTTATTTATGTCACTCTGCATTATCATTAATAAATGCCTCCTTTTTAGGTAACTTTCTATGAAACTCTAATCTCCATATCTCTAAAGCTTTGATTTGATTGTCATCTCCCTTGATTGGATGAATAAATCTATTGAAATCTGATCCAAGGAGATTCAATTTGGAATCAATCTAATTTAACTTGCCTTTGAAGAAAGGCAAAGTTACATTTATCTTTTCGATTTCATCTCCAACCTCAGTAACTATCTCTGGAAAATCATTTCTAGGTGGTTGTAAAGAGGCCAACCTCTCAAATAATTGTGTCCTACTAGACCATGTCCCAAAATAAGGGTTTAAAATAACAATAGAATTAATTACCTTAGCATGTAAAGTAGCAAGTTTATTATATGCACTAAAAATCCAATCAGTCTTATCCTTCAAAATATCAATCCTATGCTTGAAGATGCTCATCAATACCCTTAAGAATATTGCATTTTTCTATGTGATCTATTGCTTTGTCTCAGTGTTATCCCCTATCAATTATGTTTGAACCTCTTCATGAGAAATATCCTTTGGTGGTGCTGGAATGACCTCAGGTTTCTCCATTAGTTGATGAGTAAACTCTCTAATTGTTTTCTCCAAAGCACAAATCTTGATCTGACACAACTCCCTATCCTTTGCAAGAGCACTGGTCTCTTCTATCAGAGTACAATATCTCTGAGATATCTGCTTAGTTTTACCCACATTCAGTTGAGAAAAATGTGATAACACTTGTGATATTTCCATGTAATTTGTGTTATTCATAGACCATGCCATTTGATTACCAACCATGCTTTCCTCATTTTTTATTAAAGCTAGCTTATGATCCTTAGGAGTTAGGCTCCACATAGAAACAACTTAAGACTTTGGATCATAACCAAATCCCTTTATCAATTCTCCCACCTGGACCTCTGATGAGAATTTTAGATCTGGTTGCTTCCTTATTTGGTACACAAGTAGCAAACCACTAGCTTTTACCATTCTCCTTGCTTCTTCTGGAGAAATATCCTCTGTTTTAGGATCATAATTCTGTATAGCCAATAAGGCTTCTGTTGTTACTGGCTCTCCTCCATCTATCTAAACCTATTTCTTAACTTCCTGTTGTTTATGCGACCTAAGGAAATCCTTAAATTCCTTAGTTTTTATGAAATTATCATCATTCAGGAATTGTTGTTGATGAATGATCCTCTCATCAATGCATTCTTGAAGAGGCATTTCAACATTCTCTTCTTCATCCTGTTGTTATTTATTTCCCTCTCTAATCTCCTTTCTCAATAAATGGTCATATGGCCTATTTCCAGGAATAAGGGGACTAATTTTATCGCTTTTCTTCTCTCTTCTTACACACACTAATGCCTGGGAGGGCTCTCCAATTTCAACCTTTTTCTTTCTGAGTGGAGGTTCATTAGTAACCTCTATTCCCAGGACCTCTGAAGGTCAATAATATTTTCTCCTTCAATTTCCTTCTCTCCTATAGTTGTTTGATAATTTGGATAGGTAGTGGGTGAAGGATAGCCCTCATCACTATCATCATCATACTTTGACTCAGAGTGCTATGGCTAACCTTTCTCAGGGACTACAAGTGCTTCCTCCAATTGGTTTCATAAGAAAGTATGGGATTTAATCATTTCATCTATCTTTTTCAAATATGGCACATCAGGAAAGAAACCACCAAATGATAATCCTTTTCTCTTTACCTATCTTTCCAGGTCCATTAGCTCATTGATTTTATTTTTTCTTGAGATCACCTCCTAATCCTCAAGAATATTCCTTATAGCATCTTCCTCTATGCATTCCTCATTTTCATAAGTGTAAGTAATAGTGGGGGTTAGGAGTTTCTTGGCACTTGCAATGAATGCCTCTGTATAAGCATATCTATACAATGTTGCACCCATCTTATAATGGCTTAGCCAATTTTCTACTAGATCTATGGCCCTCTTGCCAATAGTAAACTAATAAACCTTGAATTGCCTAGGAGTGAATGTTCCTTTCCCGTGAGGAGCAAGATACTCCTTATATGTCAACATAAGTTGCCAAATGAACTCCATAGCTGGAATTCTGGTAGGGACATGAAATGGGAGTACATGTGGTGGATGTGTACATCCATACACTTTGATTATAATAAAAATATTCTCCTAGAAGAAGTCACCCAAGTTGTGATCTCCAGGACACTTGTCTACATATTCACAAGGCCTTAGTAATTGGAGTAATTTTGCTGGCAATCTGGTCTTGTTTACCCCCGAGCACTGCATTATGATAAACTATCCAATTCTCAAATGCACAAAAATTACAATCCCTAGTAGTGTAATTCCAAACTTTTATCCAAAATTGGATACATTTGGGCTGACCCTGCTGCATTCTTTGTGGCCTCAAATTATCCAAGTTCATAATAGGGTATTTGTAATACATTATTAAATGCATTAAAATGGAGTAATGTAATAACTTGGGCTCCTTCCTATTTCTCTTTATATCCATAAACCCCTCATGCATCTTATTGATTATATAGTGGATATAATCATAGGTTGTGCTAATATGCATATCCTGCAAGTCTAGGGTTATCATCAGATCATTTGTAGTAATTCTCTCTAAACCTCCATCCCTTCCCAGTACTCTGCAAAGTGCAAAGGCAATATATTTGATATAGTGGTTCAGATCCTTATAGGCATAAGGATAAAGTCTGGACATGGGGGAAATATAGTTCTTGGTCTACCTAGGAATGTGTCTTTGTACTAGACCTTTAACTACCCCAGTCTGCTTCTCATATCTAGCCTCTTGTTTCTTTAAATCTATTTCTATTTCCATTGGGTAGTAAAGATTGAAAGCTTTGATAAATGAATTCCTATTTAAAGCTAACAATATGGTACCATCACTTTTCTTAATTTTTTTAGAAAGATCATCACAATTGTTTGCTAAGGCTAGTACAAGGTCAGAATCTACAAATACATCAGGTACAATTAACCTAGCTAACCCACATGTCCAAGGGTTTGACACAGGCACAGCTTCATCAGAATTATTATAAAAATAGCTAAAGAGGGAGTAACCTGATGAAAATATAGTTTTAGCATCTTGGATGTATGCTAGGTCATCAACCAACATTTCATCTTTTAAATTATTGCTCTGTGTTGATCCCGACAGCAATTACAAAAATTCATCTAAAATTTTTATCTTTCCCTTTGCTTCATCATCGATTTCTTCACTCCTCCAATTGGTAGAAGCTACACTGACTACTCTACTCATCTTGGATGTCTATTTTGATCAACCTTCTTTTACCGATATTGAAACAAAACTAATCACTAGAAACCCTTACCACCAACTGCAAAACCTTCTAAAATCCGCAATTGAGAATTCAATGCAGATGTCTCTTTAAGCTGGTAAACTTACAATTCATTCATTTCCACCATTAGTTCCACGCACTATGACATAATTCTTTGGTTTTAGCCGTGGTATTCAAACTGTCAGGCAATCAATTTTTTATGAGTGTTTTTGCATATAAAACCTTATAAAATTCAAAATGAGATCAAGATCAAATCTGATTGGCTGCATTAAATCATATTATGGCTACTTTTCCATTTGTCAAAATCTCTAAATTCTAATTGGTTGGCAACTGTCCATGATGGCACCACTGAAAAGTATTTTTTAAACTCAGGTTAATTTCTAGTGACCAAGCAACTGAGTGATCTCCTTGTCACCTGATGTTTTTGATAACTGTAGTTCCCTCAAGAGACTTAGCAGTTGTTTTAGGATTAAACTCTTGATCAACGGTTATCTCCAAGTTTCCTGATATTTTTACTTAGCCTTTCCTTTTATGGAGACATTGCGACTAATCCTTTCTAAACTCATCTTTCACCTTGATTCACATCTAGAGACTTAGTGACCACTTCTTCTCTATGTCGCCAGACTAAAACCTTAACTCATGTTTTATTTTGAGACCTTACAACTAAGAATCTTAGTATCTTAATCGATTAATCATTTAATTTGTGAAATCTTCATCTAGAGACAATACGACTATAGTTGATCATCCTTTCCTCTGTATCTGATGATTTGTATTAAGTCTCATAATATTTATATCAAACTTTATAATATCTTGAGACCTAGCGACTACTGAATAATATTGGCCTCTATTCCTCTGTCTCTAAGTCGCTAGAAGAAAATTCACTTGGCTATCTTATTTGGAGACTCTCTGACAACCATTGGATCTATCTTGGCAATATATGATGATTCCTATTAAGTCTCATAAAATTTTATGTAAAACCTAAATCATTACAAGACCTGGTGACAACACCTTTTATCTCATAATCACCAAATGTTTTAAATTTAAACAAACTTTAATCAGAGAATACTTGACTATATCCTTTATCTTTATGATATTTTATTATGTGTCTCAATACTATTTCTTGTCTCATAATTGCTGAATGATTTCTGAATTTTCAAATCTTATAAGAAACTTCACACTATCCATTAGATCCCTCTATGATTGAACGGCTATCTTCGAGTCTCTCAACCCTTCACTTAACTCATCTTTAATTCTGAGACCTAATGACAACACTATTTCCAAAATGACTGTCAACTTGAGTTTATCCAGAGACCTAGTGACTATTGAATCTCCATGTCACTGGATAAATTTTAAACTGTGGCTTCGATCAGTAGACTTTCCGTCCACTGTTGGATTTAAAATGAGATGAACAGTTTTTGCATAATCTATGGTTCTTTCACTTAACTCATATCGAATCAAGAGACTTGGTGACAAAATAAAAAATTTAACACTTGGGCTCAAATCATAACCATAGGTTATATTTGGAGACAACATGACTGAGTAAAAGCAAAGTCATGAGATACAATCACTAACTCTGATCACATTAAGAAATTACCTGACCACTGTTAGATCTATCTTGTCAATGGACGGTCGTTGCTAAGTCTCACAATCTCTAAAGCATATTATTTTTGATTAAGAGATAGCACGACAAAGAATTTTAGTAAGTCTCATAAAATTTTAGAATATTCTCTTTCTTTCATGAGACTCGGGGACTATCCTTTTAAGAACATACAATTTTTTAAGACTTAAGTGCAAAAAAGTAACTTCAAAATAGAACTGGTCTAAGGAAATTAGGGCTTCCTTGCATTTTTTGACTAGAAATGACTAGGGTTTAGGGTTTTTGGCCCTTTCAACTAGGTTTTAAGGCTAAAGAAATATTTGAAGGGGCAAACAAGTGATTTGGCACATGATTTTTAACCTTTTGAGCATAAGAATGACAGGAATCTCAAAAAAAAATTGTGCAAACCCCAAAATAGGAAATACAACCAATAGATCCATCATAGCTACTCTCCTCACTTGGTAGATCCTGGAGTAGCGTAATAACATAACTGTGAAATATAGACTAACATCTAACTGACTCACTGACCTAGTCAACATTTTTTATGGTTCCTTGATTCAGTTTAATTCTCTTGATTGGCTTGACTCTTTTGATAGGATTGATTGGCTTGATTTCTTCGATTGTGTCTGGTTTCAGTAATAGATGACTCATATAAGACTGACCTGTCTATTTTTTAGTGTATCCATCACTGTGTAAGATGATTGATATGCTTGATTGATTCATTTTGATCATTTTGGTTATTGATCAAGCTGTGTCAGATGGGTCCAATGCTGATTCACAAAGCTCATGTTTGTGACATTTGATAGATTGGCTTGGTCGCCAGTTTGCTTGCTGATAGATTTGATAGATTGATAAAGCTATGTCATATGGGCCCAATGCTAATTCAAAAAGCTCATCATTATGACATTTGATTGAATTGGTGTGATCGCCCTTTGCTTTGATAACTGAGTTGGCTTTACTGTTTGGGATTGTTTGCAATTTTTTGATTATTTTTTATGAAGATTGATTTCTTTCAGGACATTTTGACCTTTTTAGTATTTTTGATGAGTTTTTCCAAATTTTAGGGATTTTTTTAGGATATTTAGAATCGCCCCTAGTCTGGTGGACTAGTACTGACCATGGATAAGTGTTGGTTCTTAGAGGGGTTTGTGCTTCTAGGTACAACTTGGGTAGTCAGTCTTGCATTTGAAGTGTGCTCAAGCTTTTGATCTTGGAGTTCATTTATGGTGAAGCTTGTATGTGGTAAATTTGGCCTTGTTAACTCACCATACACTTCAACATAGTCCTTCTTCACCAGATACACACAAGAATGAATATGAGATTATTCATCTTGCCTATCTGCATGATTCAACCTGTTGCCTTCTATCCAGACGGGGTTTTGTAAATAGCTCTCAGAATGAGAGTCTCACAACCATAGACAAATCTAGGAACAAAGGATTTTTCTCCATGAATGCAATGCAATGCAAGGTTATTCTAATAATTGAAAGATGCAAGATTAATCTAAGACATGATTTCAATGCAATTATTCTAGAAATTGAGATTATGCAATTGCAAATGAAAGCTTTTAACTAGAAATGACATGATAAAAACATAGGAACAATTTAGTATTCTAATAATGCATATTTTGTCCAGGGGTTTTGAATGAGGAATGAGAGTTTTTTTATAGACTCAGAGTTGACCAGAATAGAAACTTAACTCTTTGAAATAAAACAGATAGAAAAGCCAATTTAGATTAGAAAGCTTTATTTAAAAGAAAACAATAAATTGTTTTCCCTTTGCTTTAACTGTTTTCTTTCATTGATTTTAACTTTTTTATTTGATTTTAATTGTTTTCTTTCTCTTTAAAGCACAATTAATTCAAAGATTCTTATTCTGAACAGAAGAAAGATTTTTGAGAGAATATTCAATTAATTAAATAAATATGACCTCATAAATAGGTTTTTCTCATTTATCTGAATAATTAAATTCAATTATTGAAATGAGGATATTTATTTAATAATTAAATATTATTTAATTCCTTTTCATGAATTTTAGCTAAAAGGGGTGAATTTAATTCAATTAAAGTGCTAGGACTTTATAATTAAATTAATTCAATCATAAGGTTTGTTTAGCCAAAAGATATTTAGGAATTAATTATAATGTATGATTAATATAGATTTAGGATTTTCTACATTTGACACTTAGGTCGAGTAGAGTCAGTTAAAACTCAGAATTGCCTAGTACAATAGGACTTTGATGATTCAGAAGAATAAAAAATGCAACAAAATTGGTTAGGGTTGCAAGATGCCAATTTTGGGGTGTTACATTTTGCCCCTCTTTGAATTGATGTGCAAGCAACGCATTGATTCAAAGAATAGTCTGATGCCTAAAGCATAGAAGGATAGATTTGAAAATTGATGATGCAAAGATTTTAGAGCCATCTCCAGAATAGAGATTGACTCTCCGAAGTCTAGGTTAGGTTTCCAAGACGCCGGTCAAGTAGAGTTTTCAAGGGTCATCTTCAAAATGAAGCTTGATACCTAGGGATCTAGGTTAGAATGCCCTGATACCTAACAGATTAAGATTTGGAGAATCATCTTCAGAATGAAGCTTGATCCTCAGGGATCTATGTTAGAATGCCCTGATACCTAAATAGATTGATATCTTTCACAAGGTTGTCCCCAGAATGAGGCTCAACCTTCAGGAGTCAGGGTTAGATTACCCCGATACTTGTCCAACAAGATAATCAATAGAGATTTTAGGACTATCTCCAAAATGAAGCTTAGTCCCCCAATATCTAGGTTAGATTGTCAAGACACTGGTTAGATTGACATCTTTCACAAGGCTATCCCAAATACCTATATTTCCCTGATACCTATCTCAGAAGATAGTAAATAAAGGTTTTTAGGACTATCTCTAGGACGAAGCTTAGTCCTCCAATATCTAAGTTAGATTTCCTAGACACTGGTCAGATTGAGTTTTAGAATCATCTCTAGAATGAAGCTTGATTTTCGGGAGTTAGGGTTAGATTGCCCCAATTCCCAATAGATGAGTTTTCAAGAACCATCTGTAGAATGGAGCTTGATCCTCAAGAACCTGAGTTAGATTGTTCAGATACTTAAAAGATGATGAGATGTAGGGAACAGAGATGCCCCTATTGAGTGTGGAGTATCTAGTTTTGACTATGAGGTATGAAAAGCTGAACATGCCCCAGGTGATGAGATGCCCCTAGAAATGAGGACTTTGAAAATTAGCTTAGATTGATTGGAATAGATTCAATGATGTAATCATCCTGCCCCCTTGGGAGGGAAATGGAAAGATGACATGTCATAATGATGAGGGAGAGCGAAAAAATCATAGATAGATGTTGAATCAGAGATCAAGAAGAATTCAGAATAGATTATGGAAGAATTTGGAAGATTCATAATCAATTTCAAGTGATTTCAAGATTTGGTTGACCAAGTGTGACTAGGGTTGACTAGAGTTGACCAGAGTTGACTTTTTGAGAAAAAAAAGTCAAAGATTTGAGAAAATGATGATAAGAGATGATTCTAACAAGAAAGTGACGTCAGAAAGTTGACTGCACAAGCGTTCGATCGCATCGGTCCCAAAAATTTTAAAATGCAATTTTGAGCTATATAGAAGTGTCAAATTTTGATTTCGATCACGAAAATGGATTCAGAGCGATCAAATTAGGTAATGGTGAAGTTTTTGCGTAAACTGGAGCACTTTGAAAAATTAGGTCAAAAACCTATATAAGGACGAAAAGGTCATTTTCAAATCATTTCAACCTTTTGACTTTTGTAAATTGAGCTCTGAGCGAAAATGGTGGTTCCCTACAACATGCATCGATTCGAGTGATCTAGGAGGCACAGTTGGTTGGCAATGTATGGACCTCCAGTAAGTGGTCAATAAACTTCTCTGCATTTCAAATTTTACCAGTTTTAGTCAATTTTTTGCATTGTTTTCCGCATTTTTAGGAAATGGTTTGCGGGTTTTCGTGTGAAGAAGTAGTTTCTTCGAGTGACTCGTAGGGAAATCTTGCGCGACAAAACTCCTTTTCGCACCATGCGGTGGGAAATATCGCGTGGGAGAGTACCCATGTACATGTGATAAACCCTTCCATAGGGTGTTTTCTCGCACGACAAGTCATAAAAGTTCATGCGAACATCAAATATCACGCGACCTGAAAAACTTCTTCGTGCAAAATAGTACTTTATCACGCAAAAATCTTTTTCTTCACATGGGAAAAAGTGAACAATTAAAACATGAAATTAGTCTGTGTCGCGTCCAATAGAATTTATGTCAGCATTGTTACTGTCTTTAGGATGTCTTGAATGCTTCATTGTCTCATTATGCTTTGATTATCTCAGATTACTGATCATGTACTATTGTTTGCATGTCTTGCAGGTTGACTTTCCAGACATTGCCTTCAGATCTCACCACCCAGCGATTAGCAGACTAGTGGCACAGCTCGATGATGTAGAGATAGCGCATCTAGATACTTTGGGCCTGACCACTCTATGTGATGTACCTGAGATTCAGGTAAATCACGGATTATTAGGAGCACTTGTTGAGTGTTTCCATTCAGAAACAAACACTTTCTATCTGCCATAGGGTGAGATAACCGTGACCCTTGAGGACATCTACCAGATATTGAGGATCCCGATCCATGGAGCTAGGGTGGAGTATGAGGTGCAGCCCAGGGTAGGGACACTGGCCCTGAGAGAGATATTATAGGATGACCTAGTTCTGGGGAGAGCTATCCCGTGGGAGGACCTTATCAGTACGTATGGACCCACACATAGGTTTCCATTGGTTTTAGCATGCTTCTTAGGTTGTTACCTGATGCCCGATCGTGGACAACACATTCTGGAGTGTGGCTGGGGCAGGATGCTATAGCAGATGCTAGCATGGCTGAGACTTTATGGATGGGGCCAATGTATGTTTTCCCACATGTATCACAAGATGCATGAGACCATCTACCGGGAGGCAAAGAGTATGGTGGCTGGAGTATTTGTATTACAGTTATGGGCATGGGAGCATCTTTCCATGACTAGGCCGATATGTGAGGATATGAGGCAGCCTTTAGAACCATATATCTGTAGATACAGGGGATGATTACTCAGCCAAAGCTGGGTAAGATAGATCAGTGGCAGGCCTAGTTGGATGACCTAGCATAAGTATTCTGGAGACCATGGAGACTGACCGAGGCCTGGGATGATGCTGCAAAGTAGCTTAGTTATATGTTTTTCTCATGGGCAATGATTGGACACACTATCACAGTGATTGAGAGATTCCCATAAAAGTGGGTATGGCGCTAGTTCAGTCATCCTAAGGATATATCATAGGAGTACACGACATATGCTAGATTCACAGATGAGGTGAGGAGGGGCTAGCTTACAAAGCTACACTAGGGGCATACTATGATTGATATATGAGCATTGGCCCCGATACAGTGGGACTATCTGAGAGATCTAGAAGATGGTGGCGTGATCGCAGAGTATCGGGAGCACTTTGTCACACATCCATTCCCTAGGTTCATAGATCCAGTCAGGATGGAAGACTGAGGATAGGTAGTACCACCACAAGTAGTACAATAGCAGGTGTCAATGCCCCCACCACAGTAGAGATCATAGCTAGGGATACAGCAGGGTCCCCGTCCCCGGACAGTACAAGTGGACATCCCCACTCGACATATGGGGATGGACGTTGGGGCCAGTGGTAGTGACAGTACGAGATAGTCTCGACGATGGACTATTGAGTATATAGTCAAGGAGTAGAAAGTAACCCTATAGGAGGAGGTGTAGTGGGAGGATCTTATGCAGGAGGATCAGCCTACGCAGGATCTAGTACAGGATCCACAGTGATGGTCTCGGGAGAGAGTTTGACAGCTCTCGAGATAGGTCAGGGACTTAAAGATACATGTGGTCGTGCGAGATGCATGACTTTTAGATAGCGATCGGGAGGTGCAGGATATCCGAGAGTAGCTATGAGCAACACAAGAGGAGATCCAACATCAGACTCCTCAAGCGGCGTATTATTATGTGACAAATATAGGGGTGGTTCCTGATGAGGCATCACAAGTTGCTAGAATTTTTACCTATGCCAGAGGGTTGGAGGGTGTACAGGCACCACCTTCACTAGATAGGCCTCCACCTCCACCTCCTCCAGGTGATGAGGGAGAAGGCCAGAGTTAGCGTTGATAGATAGATGAGATCATAGGATGTATCTATTTTGTTGGCATCCATGTATTTATATCACCATTTTGAGATAGATCTTGCTCGAGTAGCACCATTTTGTATTTGTATTGACACGTTGGATATATATATATATATATATATATATATATATATATATATATATGAGCTCGTCTTTTGGTATCATTACATGTGTCATTTTTTATGAGATGTTTCCTATATGCTTAGATGTTTAGATGATGTAGAATGTATGCAAATGTATGAACATGTTTGGAATATATGTAAATTTAGGAAATGCACATGTATGTAGATGCAAATATGTATGCAAATGATGGATGAGAATGCACTTTATGAATGAGAATATGTTAATGCAATGTGTAGATGATAATGAGTTGTGAATATGAATATGTATATGAAAAATCACATGCAGGATGAAAAATCCTAACCAAAAGAACATGTGAAGAATCGAGAGCGAGGATCAAACACTTGTGCAATCATGAGGAAACCAGGACAGTGAAGAAGAACTCCCCAATGTATGAACCCAGGAGAATGCAATGAAGAGAACACTGAATTGCTGCCACAATGCAAGTCTAGAATGAAAATGAAATACTATGCTAGATGCAATATGAAAGTGCAATTCTAGGACATGTTTGTGAGACCCATCGTAAAATCATCATCATTGAGAATTTTTTGGAACATCAAAGTTGATACAACCCGTACTGGTGCCACAATGCAATCTTAAGGATATGAATATGACCTTTCATTGGATAAAAAGTAGGAAACAAATGTAAGCACTAGGGAACAAAAGCCAAGATGACCTGAACATTGTTTCCAGTTGATATTGCAAGAGTACACTAGTATCGAGGCATTCAAAACCAAGATAACTATGAGTGTGATAGTGCGTAAACAAATAGACAAATAATAATCAGCACAATAACAGGCAAGGAGATAGGACCAACCTCACCATGGCATGCAAATAAACAAGATTGAGGGATGTGAGGTTCTTCCACCTTCGTGCAGGAGCTCTTATCACCTACACCCTATTTATTTGACATTGCCAGATCATCGGTACTACACCAACAAGCAGTAGACAAAGAAAATATCAATGAAATCCATGAGAATAGATAGCATACAAAGAAATATTCAATCATAGCTCAGCCAGTTTCAAAGTTTTCAAATATATTCATGTTTAGAGGTGTTGAAAAACACCGTTGTTCTTGTGAGTGCATTGTGTTTAATTTTTATCAATAGATGTTTACATTTGAGATATCCAATGTGTGTTTAAAAAAAAATACAGATTTTCCAAAGATAGTGTTAAAAAACACTATTTATGGTGGTGTTGAAAAACACCAGTTTGTGTCACTAGCGAGTTGTCCTTGAGAAGTGACAAGATGTTGTGAGGATAAACTAGATTTGGTTTCCCCTAGGTGTATGGTGCTAAATCAATGGCAAGTCAGTAGGGGTCACAAAGGAACCAAAGTGTGACGAAACTGACCAAAAGCTGTGTACAAACTAAAGAAAAGAATCACCAAGACCGAGTATCAATAGATCGAGTGTTTGAGTATAAATCCAACTATAATGGATGTGAGAAATCTCAATAGTACAGTGACAGTAGGAAGACGTAGTGAGAACCACTAGTGACTGACGTGAGAGAGAGATGCTCAAGTGAAGAGATCATAGGACTAGCTATACATCAGTAGGCAGGCGCAGTGAGAACCACTGGTGACTGATGTTAGGGAGATTCTCAAGAAGAGAGAACTCAATATAATCTAGGCAACAGTAGGCAGACACAGTGAGAACCACTGGTGACTATTGCGAAGAAGATCCCAAAAGGTGATAAGATAGTGCCCCCTAGACTAGGAGGGTTTCCCTGAGAGTATGACCAGTTTCAATCCATGTAAGTTGGTGTCTTGACGGGAACTAAAAGCATGCAGAAAAGTAAATGCAAGCAGGAAAGCAACAAAGCAAATGTATAAAGCCAAGTGTTGTTGTGATAGATATAGCAATGTGGAACAAGAGGCACCCATTTACCATTTTTTCACCTTCTTGGCAAAAATTATTTTTTTTCTACCATGATGCCTGTTTGCCAGGTTTTCATCAATGCAACCTTTTTCTTTTTCTCTTTTTTTGTATTTTTAAATTTTAAATATTTTTATATTTTTGGAATATATAATTTTTTTTGAGATACATCAAAGTGCCTATCGCTAGGTTTTCACTAAGATGATCATTTTTTCAAGACTTATTCAGATTTTTAGAATTTTTTCAGGACTTTACTATATACATGAGCATACTGAAGATGTCTTAGTTGTAGAACCACTTCAGATGAAGAGCGTTGATGGGCTCTTTGAGTTGGTCTCCTTCAGTAGTAGAAAGTTGATAGGTGCCAGACCCAAACACTGCAGTGACAACATACAAACCAAGCCAATTTGGTTCAAACTTCCCTTTCTGGATCTGATGTTGTTGATTCTTAGGGTTCTCCCTCAGAACGAGGTCACCCACTTGGAAATCCCTTGGTCTAACCTTCTTATTATAGCTCTTGGACATCCTTTTCTGGTATGCTCTAAGGTGATCAAATGCCACTTGTCGACATTCATCAAGTAGTTCTAGCTCTTGTAGCCGAGATATTCTGTTATCTTCATAAGTAATGATGCCTTTCATAGAGACTCACAGAGAAGGAATCTCAACCTCAATTGGTAACACAGCATCTGATCCATAAATCAAAGCATAGGGAGTAGCCCCTGTTGGTGTTCTTATGCTTGTCCTATATGCCCAAAGAGCTGGATTGATTAAATAATAAATTAGAAAACCCTCTTTGTTTCATCAATTTGCATGTAAGAGAAAGTAAAATCCCTCCTTGTTACTCAAAATTGCTATTAGAAAGAAAAGAAAGAGCCTATATTATTGAAAATATAGCTTATAATTTAGTCTTGATAAGGAAAAAGATTTCCCATTTAAAAATATTATTACGTGAAATGAATAAATAAATTAAAAAAAGGGAGTTGGCTATTTTTATAAAAAATATACTGGCTTCATTTAATACCAGTTTAAATATATATATATATATATATATATATATATATATAATGATTTATTAAATTTATGTTACGCAAATGTTTTGTTTGTATTAATAAATTTAAAAAAATAAAAAATTTAAAAGCCTGGAGGTGGGTGGCGGGGGCCACCGCACCCCCTCCCCTTTTAAAGTGACCCGCGGGCTCCACTGGTACAGTGGACCGTAGTGGGACTGCGGTCACCACTGCGTGAGCAGTGGGCCGTAGTACCCTGCGGGTTCCACTACGGTGACTGTGCAGTGCAGGCAAGACCGCAAGGTGTGGGTACTCGCGTGGGGCCCACAGACCTCGGTTCCCCCCCCCCCCCCCAATGCATGTGTTAATTTTAATTTGTTTATTTCATTTTGTTAGTTTTTTTTTTTTTTTTAAATAAAATAAACTTTATTTTTAGTTATAGTATATTTAGTTTAAATTTAATTTAGTTAAATTCATTTAACTTTAGCTATGTTTAAGTTGTTTAACTATTAAGTTAATTTTTTTATTTATAGTTAAGATTTGTTAAGAGTGAATTAATGTTTTAGTTAAGACATGTATGATTAAAATCTATATGTTTCATAATACTTTTTGAAATATTCTTATCATTTATAGATAAGATGGTTTTTCTTATGTTGTATTTTAATCTATTAAAGCATCATATGATACTAGTATTGGCAGATCAATATTGGGTGTTTTAGAGTATAATGTACTTCTGAACTTGATGTATTTATAGGCGAATTGTTAGTAACTATTTAACTAGATTAATTTATTAAAGGAAGTTCTTATAAATTGGTCTATTGGAGCTTGGTATTGCTTTTTCTTAAGAAGATTTAATTATAATCTATTAGTAATTGTATAGGATAAATGAGTTTGCATAACTAGGGTTATAAATTTGGCTATCGTCATGTTATCAATGCATTTTGTTTAGCTCCTTATGAGATGTTATTTTATGCCATGATGTGCATTTCCTTTCTGTGGTAATCCTTTTCATGTTGGGTGTTTTTTGGGATTTTGGGATATGAACCTTCATGGTGTCTTGTGTGAATTTCCATTATATGTGTCTTATTATGTTATGTTGGTTCATTTCTTTTCTGAACCTGGTGTTCTGAACTTAGGATATATGATCCTTGAGAATGACTCATATGGTTAGTGAGAACTAGTAGTTCCTATATGGGTAGGAACTAGTTTATGAGTTTTATGAATTTGTATTTGACCTTGAGCTTATGGGATGGTTAGTTAGGTGCATCTTAGGGGAGTGGCTTACAATAGGATTCTGGGGCCCAAAGAGGCTAGTCCCGGGTGACCTATTGTAATTTGTTTAATAAGTGATAACTTAATAATAAAACTTGGGGATTACATTAAATACAAGATTAGTTAGCACATTGAGAGTCTGGGGTCCAAAGTGACCAGTCCAAGGTAAACTCAACTAGATGATGCTTGACGGTCCAGGGTCCATAGAGACCAGTCCCGGGTAACTCAAGTATATGACCATGTGATGACACTCCCGTAGCATGTAGCCTAAGTCTCCTCCATAGGTCCTGTGGTACCTTTTATGGTTGTGTCTTTGACATTTGGTGTTTTGGATTCAGTATATGGTTTTGGATTCAGTATATGGTGTTTTGGATATATTGTGTATGTTACTTTATCTGCAAATGATGTGCCTTGTTAGATCTTGGTTTCCCAATTGTCTTTCTCTTTCCATCCTTGTGCTTTACTTTAGTCTTTCTCATTGTGATCAAAAAGCTTCTAGGATCTTCCTATGTGTTTCTTTATGATGGATAGTATACCTTTGATTGCCTTCATGTTGTATACCCGTGTGAGTGGGCCTGTTATTATCTCCTCAGCACGGTGGGAGTGGAACTTTGGTTCCACGCGGTCGGGTGGTAGTGATTCTTATTACTATTGAGATCCGACGGTTCTTCTTCTTGCTTGGATGATCCTTGTGGCAGGTATATCTTCTGATTCTTCTGGAGACTTATACAGTTTCATGAGTTGTATATTTGTAACCATAAGTGTTTATCGGTTGACATCCTTTGGAGGATGTATCATGTTGTATTCATCATGTTTATCTAGGAGGTTTTGATCTTATCATATCAGTTGTGATCTTGTATTAGAGTGATTACTACATACCCTGCAACATGTGTAGAGGATGTGAGTTGTGAGATGTATATTATCGGATTCATTTGATGTATCCTTTGTGTTAGTTCTTTATAGTTGTTATTCATAGATTATCTTGCTTAAGTGATTCTACGTCAAGGAACCCTCGAGGATTGGTATCTATTTTTGAGTTATTCTTATGTGTATGTCATGTACTTCATTGTATCTCTTTCTCATTCTTATCATTGTTTTTTGTAAACATTTTTAAAAAAAAATTATCATGTTAACTCAATGTCAAGTTTAGGTTAGTTCTCCTGGGTTCCCTGGCGGGGCATTACACAAGGCTTTCACCTTAACAATGTAGGGACTTTAACGCACCACTAGGGTACTAGAGAAGATTTTGGTTCCCACAACGAATTCACACCTCTCTATTGTGACATTAATCACAATAGCATTTTTTGTATACTGGTTTGGAAGGGCTTGGCTTTAGCCTGTTACCGGTTGGGCATCCACTCTCACCGGCTCTGCTAAAGCTCTTGGGAGGTAGCCACTCTAGAAGAATCACATGAATTTCTCTTACACCCAAGATCCATA
>MU227982.1:5770075-5781396 GCA_018584345.1 Thuja plicata | reverse complement strand
AGCTCTTGGGAGGTAGCCACTCTAGAAGAATCACATGAATTTCTCTTACACCCAAGATCCATAAAGGCGAGGGGAGAGGATATGTTCATGTAGTTCTTAGGATTACAATCTAAAAAACACTTCAATCGCGCAAGACAATGAGTCATTTTAAGCACCAACCTAAGTGTTTTTTAACCACTAAAAACAAACATGAGAATTTGTGAAAACATGCAAGGTCTTCGAAAAACATCCTGCAATAAACCCATTAGTAGTTTGTAATGTCTTTCTTCATTTCAGCGTCCTGCAATAAACACGTTAGAAGTTTATGATTTCTTTTCTTTATCTCAGCGTCCTGCAAACCACTGTTAAGCTGTTTCAAAAGATAAAATCAGAGAAACACAGATGTCAGAAAACAACAGATGGTTAGAAAACTGAGATAAGAAAATATCAAATGAAAGCTCTGGTGTGTAATTTTGTGTGATGATTTATACTAGATCGTGCGAAGAAGTGCAAAGGGCCATGTGAAGAACTAGAAAGTTGGCACGAGATGCTCAGAAAGTTCGTGCAAGATTAAAATAGAGCAGTATGGAAGTACGGACAAAATACAAAAAAATGAAAAAAATGAAATGAAATGAGGCCAAAATAGAAATGTACCTGCCCCACAATGGGCACCAGGAATGTATGTGGTAAATTTGGCCTTGTTAACTCACCATACACTTCAACATAGTCCTTCTTCACCAGATACACACAAGAATGAATATGAGATTATTCATCTTTCCTTTCTGCATGATTCGACATGTTGCCTTCTATCCAGACGGGGTTTTCAAAATAGCTCTCAGAACGAGAGTCTCACAACCATAGACCAATCTAGGAACAAAGGATTTTTCTCCATGAATGCAATGCAATGCAAGGTTATTCTAAGAATTGAAAGATGCAAGATTAATCTAAGACATGATTTCAATGCAATTATTTTAGAAATTGAGATTATGCTATTGCAAATGAAAGCTTTTAACTAGAAATGAGATGATAAAAACGTAGGAACAATTTAGTATTCTAACAATGCATATTTTCTCCATGGGTTTTGAATGAGGAATGAGAGTTCTTTTATAGACTTAGAGGTGATCATAATAGAAACTTTCCTCTTTGAAATAAAACAAATAGAAAAGCCAGTTAAGATTAGAAAGCTTTATTTAAAAGAAAACAATAAATTTTTTTCCCCTTGCTTTAACTATTTTCTTTCTTTGATTTTAATTGTTTTATTTTATTTTAATTGTTTTCTTTCTCTTTAAAGCACAATTAATTCAAAGATTCTATTTCTGAACAGAAGAAAGATTTTTGAGAGAATATCCAATTAATTAAATAAATATGACCTCATAAATAGGTTTCTCATTTATCTGAATAATTAAATTCAATTATTGAAATGAAGATATTTATTTAATAATTAAATATTATTTAATTCCTTTTCATGTGTTTTAGCTAAAAGGGGTGAATTTAATTCAATTAAAGTGCTAGGACTTTATAATTAAATTAATTCAATGATAAGGTTTGTTTAGCCAATAGATATTTAGGAATTAAATATAGTGTATGATTAATGCAGATTTAGGATTTTCTACATTTGACACTTAGGTCAAGTAGAGTCAGTCAAAACTCAGAATTGCCTAGTACAATAGGACTTTGATGATTCAGAAGAATAAAAAATGCAACAAAATTGGTTAGGGTTGCAAGATGCCAATTTTGGGGTGTTACAAAGCTAGATTTGAACACTTGGCGCCTGTTTGCCAGGTTTTCACCAAGGTACCTACTCAATAGTGCATGTTTGTCAGGTTTTCACTGAGAGCGCAATTTTGTTTCTCTTTAATTTTTTTCTTTTTTTTTATTTTTTTGTTGTCGCAAAAACGCATGTTTGCCTGGTTTTCACCAAAGTAACATTTTGTATTTTTTAAATTTTTTTGGTATTTTTGAGATATGTAGATAGTTTCCTTAACCATTGAGACCTCAAACATAGAACCTCTTGAGGTGCATTATGCTCATGTATCCGGGGAGAGGATCTCCTTATGGTGTCACCAGTTGGTATGCCCCACTCTAGGTAGAGCTGACAATGACATATGGTCCTAGCCAGTTAGGCTCAAAATTTCCTGGTTTCACTCTTTCTTCTTGGTTCTTTTAATTTTCCATGAGGACAAGGTCTCCTAACTCAAATTTTCATGGCCTCACCTTCTTGTGATAGTTCCTTCTAAGGCAATTTTGATATCCTTGTAGGTGGTTGATTGCATGTTTTCTTCTTTCATCTTGTAGTTCTAATTCACTGAGCCTTGCTACTCTGTAGTCTTCATCAAAAATCAGGTTCTTTAATGATATTCTCATAGATGGGATTTCCACTTTGAGGGGTAGGGCTTCCTCTGATCCACATACTAGGGAGAAAGGAGTGGCTCCTGTAGGCATTCTCATGCTAGTTATGTATTCCCATAATGCGGGACTAAGTTGTAAATGCCAGTTTTGCCCTAATTTGTTAACTATTTTCTTCAAGATTTTTAGAATGGTTTTGTTTGTCGCTTTAGCTTGGAAATTCCCTTGAGGATAATAGAATGAAGAGAACCATTGTTTTATATGGAACTGTTCACATAGCTCTTCAACATATTTGTTTTGGAAGGGTGTACCGTGATTTGTCAAGATGGTTTGAGGAACCTCATATCGAAAAATGATGTGGGTGAGTATGAACATTGATATTTTCTTTCCAGTTATGTAAGTGACGGGAATTACTTCCACCCACTTAGTGAAGTCCTCTGTTGCTGCTATGATGTATTTGTGTCCATTTGCTAAAGAAGGTGTAATCTTGCCTACTAGGTCAAATACCCACATAGAAAATGGCAATGGTGAAGTGATAGGATTTAATTCCTGGGCTGGTGCATGGATGAGGTCTCCATGAATCTGACATTGCCTACACCTTTGTATATATTTGTTTGCATCTGTGTCTACTGTGGGCTAGTAGTATCCCATGCAGATTATATTTTTAGCTAAGTTGTTTCCACCTCCGTGGGTTCCACAAATTCCTTCATGTACCACATACATAGCTCTCTAGGATTCCATGGAAGTGATTCATCATAATAGCATTCCATCTAGACTTCATCTATATAGAGTAGTTAAGAGGATGGTATACCTAGAGGCTTGGTGGATGAGGTAATTTTTCTAGTTTCTAGACAATTTTGGAGGTAAGACACTAGTTTAGAGGTAATTATATACATCTTGGTACCATGGGGTTTTAGGACCAATAAGGATGCATGTTGATTGGGTGATTGGTGCTTGATATGATGGCATCATGAATTTCTCCACTAGAAACTTGAATCATGTTTTAGTGCTTGGCATATTGGTTAGTGATGCTATGGTAGCCATCACGTCTGTCGCTTTGTTTTGAGCTTGTGGTATTTTCTTGAAGAAGATGTATTGGAACTTGGTGCGCAACCTTTCTATCTCTTCTCTATATGGTATTAGCTTCTCATCTTTGGTAATATAATCATTGTTGACTTGGCTAATGACCAACTACAAATCTCCATAGACTTTAAGGTTCTTGATTCTCCATTGAATTGTTTTTTTAATCCAATGACCAGTGCTTCGTATTATGCTATGTTGTTTGTGCAGGGTAAGTTGAGTCTGAAAGATTTTTGAATTGCATCATTATTCGGAGTGATAAGCACTATTCCTACCCCTGCACCATGGTTCATGCACAACCCATCAAAGTATAGTTTCCATACCTCGATTGCTGGTTGTATTGTCATGATAGACTCATTGGGAAAGTCAGAAATGATAGGTTGGTGATCCTGAATAGGTGCCTCTGCTAGTTGGTCTATAATCACTTTCCCTCTGATGGCCTTTCTGTCTACGTACTCAATGTCAAACTCACTTAATATCATCACTCACTTTGCAAGTCATATAGTGAGTGCTACTTTTCTTAGGAGGTACTTTAAAGGATCAATATGTGCTATCAACTTTGTTTGGTAACTCAACATACAATGTCTCAGCTTTTGGGAAGTAAATACCACTGCAAGGCATGATTTTTCAATTAGCGTATAGTTGAGCTCATATCCTACCAATGTCCTACTTAGATAGTAGATGGATCTCTCCTTACTTGTGTCATCACATTGTGCCAAGAGTACGCCTAATGCTAATTCTATTGTCGAGATATACAGAAGCAATGGTCTACCTTGCACTGGTGGTACCAATATAGGAGACTTGATTAGGTAGTCCTTGAATATTTGGAATGCTTGTTTGCATTGCTCTGTCCATATGAATTTTATGTCTTTTTGTAGTGGATATTGGAATGGGTGGCACTTGTCTGCTAGCTGAGATATGAAGCACCTAATTGATTGGATCCTTCCTTGTAGTCCCCTTAGTTTCCTTAGGTTCGACGGTGGTGGCATGTCCAATATTGCTTTGACTTTCTCTAGGTCTACTTCAATGCCTCTATGTGACACTATGAACCCCAGTAGCTTCCCTGTTGTGACCCTGAATGCACATTTATTTGGGTTTAAATGAACTTTGTATTCCTAAATTCTATCAAGGATTGGTTCCAATACTTGTAGATGATCCTTGCGAAGCATTGACTTGGCTAGTATGTTGTCAACATAGTCTTCTATTGTTTTGTGGATGAGATCATGAAATATAGTTGTCATGGCCCTTTGATACATTTCTTTGGAATTTTTTAGACAAAAAGACATGATGTTCAATCAATATGTGCCCCAAGGACATGTGAAATTTGTTTTATGTTGGTCCTCTAGCATGATCCTTATTTGATTATACCCTGAAAAGCCATCCATGAGGGATAGCATTTGATGTCTAGCAGTTAGATCTACTATCATATCAATATTAGGCAAAGGAAAGTCATCCTTGGGACAAGCTATGTTAAGATCTCTAAAATTTGTCCACTCTTCTTTGTAACTGGTACTAGGTTAGATATCTAGTCTGTGTATGGGATTGGTCTTAGGAACTTAGCGTCCAAGAGATTTTTCAATTCTGCCTTGACTAGAAATGCAACATCGGGATGCATCTTTCTTAACTTCTGTTTGACAGGTTTGGCATTGGGTAGCAATAGGAGATGATGCAGTACAAGCTCTAGATCTAATCCTAGAATATCTAAGTAGGACCATGTGAAATTGATCATTCTTTCCTTGAAGGAACTAATGAATTGTTCTCTCTCCTCTGGGGTGAGTGATTTTTCCAAGTACATTTTCTTTGGGTTCTTTTCATCTCCGAAGTTGACTTCCTCTATTTCTTCTGCTAATAATGCTGAATTTTCCTCTGTCAAGAGGAGGAGTTCCTTCTTTCCATCTTCTAGCACCTCAGTGAGGTTTTCACTAGAAGATACGTCTTTATTTATCTTTTTATCATTTTTTGTGTCAGTAAGCGCCTTTCAATTTTCACTTACTAACGATTCTTTTTTATTTTTTAATTTGTTTTGATGACTGGAAAGAGGGGCTTCATCCCCAAAGTATGTTGATCTGTCAAGGTCAATGGAGAAACCTACTTTATTGTCTCCTAATAGTGTTCCCTCTCTAAGTCCCATGAAGTCTACAATAGCCTCATCATTCTCAAAGAAATCCATATCAAGTGGTCCTTGTTGATCCCACTCTATTAGCTCCAGGTGTACAAGAAATAGGCCCTCGTTTTGGGTTGACTCTATTTGGTTGAAGGGGACTATGGAGATGGTTCTGACAAACCTAGAATATGATCTGGATGCACCACCTAAGGAATTGTTATCGACATGTTTATTGATGCAGGGTTGGTCGTCAATGGATAGTTTTTCAAATAGGTCATCAAGCTATATGGTGGTGGCTGACCGAGGGGAATAATCTAAGATCGACGGTTTGGAATCGTGAAGGGATCTCCACTTGTACTTGTGGGATTCAATTTCATTAGAATGCTTTTCAGATGTCTCACTTCCTTCATTATCATTGATGGCTATGTTGAGTTTTATTTGGGTTTGAGAGGTCCCCACTTCAGTGGGTAACAACTGTTGTAGTATGTTTCTTATCAAGATGTGTTCTCAATTTTTCCCCGTTGCAACTCTGATATTTATTCCCGATCAACTTGTATGTCTTGGATGATAGGGCTAGTTATTTGTTTCCCATAGCCTAACCCTCTCTTGTTTCTTTGAGTTGGTGGGAGAGACAGTTCCATTAAGCCTTTTTGTCTTTCTCCCATACCAGTTGTACCATCATACCCAAATCTTTGTATCATTGTATAACCATTTCCATAGTTTGATATGGGTAGGGGTTGTTGAAGTGTCTCTTGTGGATCTAGGTATAACCATGTATTGATATCTTGATCAAATGGGTTTTATTTTGCAATGTCTCTGCATCTAACAAAGGTTGTGGGTGGACATCTAAATAGAATAGGCTCTAGAGTTTCTGTTAGAATAATCGATTGTGGCATGTCATATGTTCTTGGGCTCTGAGGCATGTTCATGATAGTGAAAGCTTCCTTGTAGCTGTATTCACCACAACCCTTGTTGGTAATGGATTTTTTTCCCACTTTCCATGTGACATCCTTAGGATTTGAATCTGAAGAGGATGGGATGCTTGTGTCTTGGTTTCAGGGTACCTGGTTATCAGTGCTTATTTGTATCGCATTACAGTATTGGAAAGGATTTGGACCTCCCTCTATGATGAATTCTTCTCCCTGATGTGGGAACTTGATTCACTAATGGTATGTTGAAGGTACAACTTCCATCTCATGTATACATGGTCTCCCTAGTAACATGTTGTATCCCAACTCAAGATCTAGGATCTGGAAGGGAGTGTTCTTGACAACTGGACCAATCTAGACAGGTAGAATGATAATACATTTAGAGGATCTTTCCTCTTCATCATAAGCTCTGATACTTATCCTCCTTGTGACATCAATGCTAGATTGTGAATAGCCTAATTTCTTGATTAACTTTAGAGTACAGATGTTTAATCCAGCCCCACTATCAATAAGGACTCTATAGATAGTGCTTTTGTGGACCTAGACAAGCAAGTGGAAAGGATCATTATGAAGGGGTTTATGTGATGGCACATCACATTCTATGAATGTTGCATGTTTGTTAGCAAATATATTGTTAACCATCATTTGGAAGCTCTCAAGGCTTATGTCCCTTGGGGCAGCTACATTTTGAAGGGCTTGGTCAAGTTCCTATTTATGCTACGAAGATATGCGCAATACGTCAAACATGGAGATCTAGGCAGGTGTGCACTTTAGTTGATCCACCAGGCTTGTCTGTGGATCTGAGGTTGCTTGAGGGTCGATTGGTGTAGATGAAGAGGAAGGTACTCCTTGCAAGACAACTCTAGTATGACATGTGGTTACAACACATTTGTTACCTTGGTCTCTGATAGTGATCGTAGCCACATGGCTATCTGAAGGATTGGGGCAATTGATAACATTATCACTGTTGGCATATGTATAGTTGACCTATTTTGATGGTCCACCAGACCCGGAGGTTTTCCCTTTATTTTGATCATGAAATATATCATTGAATATCATAAAATCAGTTGTTCCTTTGCTTTGGGTATTTGTTACATCAATGACCCCTATGTCAATCAGGTTTTGGATAGTGCGTTTCAATCAGTAATTGTTGGGTGTTTTGTCTCCCTTCACCCAATGAAACTCGTAGAAATCATTGTCATTATACCACCTTGATTTGTTTGCACCGTGTTCAAATTCCTTGATTTCTGAGAGAGTGATAATGTTGTATTATATCAGCTTTCAGACAGATGATTTTATCGGCTCTCTTAATGGTGTGAAATCTCGCTGTTAAAATTGAAACCATGGTTTGTGTTGAGTCTGTTGCTGACTATTTGACATAGCAGTCGCTTGGATAGGGGGAGGTTTTTTTTTAGTGTATGCTTATGGAGTGGGCACCGTAGGTTGTTGGTTGGCCATAGGTGTGCCTTGCAGTGACACTCTAGGTTGTGCGTAGTTGACTGTCTTCACATCAATGACACCATCATTGGTGACATTTTTGTTTTTATTCCACCACTTAGCTTTGTCCATTGCAGTTTTTTTTGTATTAATTTGGGTTAGATCTGCAAGGATTCCTCATTTGACTAAGTTCTTCTCACAGAAAACTCCTTGTTCAATAAGTTGTGTGAAGTTCAGAGCTAACTGCAATTCTATTGTGAATGACATGTCTGGAATTAGATTGTTAATGAACATGACTATTAGGTCTTGCTCAGGTATATCATACGTTATTCGGTTTGCAGTATTCCTCCATCTCTATAGGAATTTCACAAAAGACTCTCCATCCTTTTAATTTATATCGCAAAGGTCCTTGATACTGACCTTGCCCTAGATGTTATGATGGAAGTGATAAATGAACTTTTCAGCCAATTCACCCCAAGACAGAATGCCATGAGGTAAATGTTAGAACCATTCCATTGTTGGTCTAGCTAAGCTTTGTGGGAATAGTCACATTAAGTATGTCTCATCATGTCCAAATTCAATGCAACTAGTAAAAAAATCTCGAATATGTTCAATAGGGTTGGTATTGCCCCTATATTTGTCAAATTTTGGAACTGAGAAGTGAGTTGGGAATGGAGACATGTGAAAAGAGTGATCAAAGGGGTATGGGTATAAATCCTTTGTAGTGTAGGATTTAGTTTGCCCCTGATTTTGCATATCCATCTTTTGGGTTTGAAGGGTTTGCATTTGTTGGATCAACATGTTTGTTTGATACTGAGGTTGATGTGTGATGTTGTACCTCTATGTTGTAGTAGGTATAAGGCTGCGCCTCTACATCCCTGGAGTAGGAACATAGGACCTCAACCTTGGGACTTGATATTGATTTCCCACCACATGATTCTAAAATGGTGGCACATGAGTGGCCCAAGGTGGTTTTTGATGTGTTTTTTGCTAGGGTTGGGGATGTTGTTATTGTTGAAACTGTGGTTGATACTGCTGGGGTTGATATTCCTATTGCTGAAGCTGGGGTTGTTGTTGCTGGGGTTGATGTTGTTTCAGGTGAAGCTGGGGTTGCTACTGCTAAGGTTGAGGTTGTTGTAGCTGAAGCTAGGGTTGTTTCTGCTAGGGTTGAGGTTGTTGTTGCTAGACTTGGGTGAGATAAGGCGTAACCTTGGGTGGGCATTGACTAAAAGTCAGACCTATAGAGATGGATCCCTGTGGGAATGATGTGTTGACCCCAAGGCTAGTAGGGATTGACTTGGTAGTGGCATGGTTGCAAAAAGGTTACTTCTTGTTGGTGGGATGGAAGTAATAGCATGAGAGTTTGATTGGCTAGGCCATAAGACCAAAGGTGGAAGCATACTAGTGACCATAGGTACATGTCACGCTTTGAGTGGAAGATGTGCTTGCTTGGTTTGTGCAATTGGTTTGATTGGGCATCGTCTATGCCAATGTTGGTATTGTCAAAGGTGGGAAAATTTGAGAAACCATAGGTAGTATTTGAGAGGGTTGATTAGTGTTTTGACCTGTGAGAGGGTTTTTTGGACCATATGGTCGACACACTGAATTCAGTGGGGAGTTTGAATTCCTTCTTTATTAGCATGGCTAAGAAATTTTTGGGGTTCCTCTCTACAACAATGTCAACTACTTGTGTAGAATAAGCATCTTTCTCTATATCTTCAAGCTCCTCTTTTGTGACATTTTGGAAAAAAGCTGACCCACGGGGTTGTTCAATGAATAGAGCAGAACTGGTATTTATGAAAGGATCATCCTCTCACCCTATTTCCCAAGTGGGGAATCTACTAATATATGAATCATTAGGTTTTTTTCTAGCCTTCAACCTTGTGTAAGG
Source organism: Thuja plicata (assembly GCA_018584345.1). Taxonomy (NCBI): domain Eukaryota; kingdom Viridiplantae; phylum Streptophyta; class Pinopsida; order Cupressales; family Cupressaceae; genus Thuja; species Thuja plicata. The sequence goes on along the minus strand of MU227982.1, from coordinate 5,771,630 downwards.
CCCTCCATGAGGTGTTTAAGACATAGTGTGGTCCATGTTTTGTGACTAAAACAAGTGATATAAAGAAAACAAAAAAAGATAACCTTTCTAAGGAAGTCCAAGTTATGTTTTGGACAAGGGTAATTCTAAGGACAAATGTTTGATTTATCTTGATCTCAAAGTTTTGATGATGTAAAATTAAGATTTGTCAACCTTTTCCTGGGACAAAGTTACTGATAGAGATAATGATGATGTTTGAGATGATGAGATCAGGATATTTCGAGTCTGAACTTTTGAACTAACAATTTTTTAGACAATAATCATGCTTTTCAAAGAAGGGATTATTTTTAATGTTTAGAGATTCACACAATGTTTTTCGCATTTTTTTGGGATAGACACTGGTCTTTGTCACAAAATGGAGAGTACTTTTCAAGGTTTTTAGGTCAAAGAGAAAGCACAACAGAGACTGTGTTTTTAAGAATGAAGAATGAAAATGTGTATGTTCTATGACTCTTTCAAGTTGCAATGTTATCACAAGGTCTCAACAATGAACAGTCAAAATAATCTAGGTCAATGGCTTCAGAATACAATATTATAGGCCCAATGCTTGAATATCTGTTAGCTCACACATCAATTGTCACACTAATAGGACATGAATGTTGGTAAGTTGACTTCCTAAGGATGCATGACTTATTTTTGTGTTGTCATCATGGAAACAAAGTCATACTAAGTTTATGTCTAAGATAACTTAGAAGATAAAATGACAAAGTATGGAAAATAGGACACGCAGAGATATACAGTGATCAGCACATCAGCGCACATACGAGAGACTGAATCAGAGTATGCGCGTTCAGGTATATGTTCTATGTGATGTCTACATAGTAATTCTAGACACGCATGGTATGGAATGATAGTACGGAGAAGTTACAGACAGATCAGTACACTAGCAGTCCAAAAGATAGAGCATGATATCCGACTAGTGTTTTGATTAGTGTGAATTATTTTTTTGTGTAACAGCCAAGCACCTTTAATTATATGTTTGTAATCATATCTTTAGTATTTTTGTAAACACGCTTAAGCCGACTTGCTTGGAAGCATTGTGTATTATGTTTTTAGCGCCGACTATAGTCTTGTTTTGAGTCACGTCTATTCAGGTATGAACATATAAGTATGTAATGTAAAGTTATGTTACAAGTGTCAAATAATATGCATGAGAAAGATATAGAAGAGCAGTATGAGATAAATCTCTTTAAGAGAGTAAGAGCATCAAGGCATACATGGAACTGATTAGACATCAGTGTCATCACAAAAATTCACTTTTGATGTAGTGTATATCAACTATCAGAAGGTTGTAGCCTTCATCTTATTGGGAAGTGAGCCTAGGTAGTGAGCAATTTACCTTTAATAGGTTTTTTGTAATAGACTCCTAACAGGGTCTAAGGCTCCTAACAGGGTCATTGTACTTGGATTGTAAAGACTACTCCTAATAGGGAAAAGGAACTTTAATAGGTTCATTATACTAGTGCAATATTTGTGGGTACTAATTCCCACCAGGGTTTTCCTCTGATCAAGGTTT
>MU227982.1:5752629-5769975 GCA_018584345.1 Thuja plicata | reverse complement strand
TTCCCCCCCCCCCCCCCCCCCTCTCAGTGTTTCTAACAATTGGTATCAGAGTTCTGGTCCTCTGAAAGAAATTTTAACCACTTGAGGAGATCATGGACTCAACAGAAGCAAAAAATTTGAAAAAGAGTCTTGAAGTAGCTCTTGAAGATCTTGACAGATCTGAAAAAGAAAATGAAGAACTTAGACTAAAAGTTGATGTCTCACAAATGCTTATCAAGAAATTAAGAAAAGATTTGAAAGATTGTTCTACAAGTGATTTAGGGAAAATGGTCAAAAATATGAATGAAGAGAACATGTCTCTGAAAGATAAAATTGAAAATCTGGATGAACAGCTAACTGACAGTCAAATTGCCATTGAAGAAAAGATAAAAGAAAGTAAACAAATAGAAGATGAACTTTTGCAAGAAAACATGAAAGTCTTGGAATTGGAGAACATAAAGAAGAAGATGGAATCTGAATTAATAGAAGCAAAGGATAAGATTGATAAACTCCACACAAGTTCTGATTCACTTCAAACCCAACTCAATGCACAAAAGAAAAAAGGCGACACTACTAGTCTTGGATATAGTGTAGCACAAATTGAAATGAATTCATTAGAAGAAAGAAAGAAAGCACATGAAGCATCTTCAAAAGCAAAGAAAGTTGAAAATGTTGCAGATATTAAAACAGATCCACCTAAAGGAGAAATCAAGCAAGTTAATAGAACTTGTTATGCATGTAATAAACATGGTCATTTGGCAAGAGATTGTAAAGAGGTAAGACCTTTCAATGGTTATTGTTACTCCTATAATAATTTTGGTCACAGGGCTATACATTGCAGAATAAATCAAAGAAATTGGTCACAACAGAATCAGAGAAGAATGAATCAAAACAATTAGAGAAATCAGCCTCAAAGAAACTTGCAGAACATTACATGTCAGATATGTAAATAAAATGGACACACAGCAAAGCAGTGCAGCATGATGAACAAGAACATCATACCTCCTATCATTTGTCACACATGTGGAAAGGCTGGACACATCTCAAGGTTTTGTAGATCCAGAACTCAAAAACAAGAGGATCCTAAGAAATCAATATTTGAAGAAGAAGAAGTCAAGTTTTCTCAAGAAAAATAAGATTCAAGAAAAATTTGCGTTGAAGTAAAGAAGGAAAATGATGTTGACAAAGTAGTTGATGCATCCATAATGGACACATCCTCTATTTCTAGTTGAATAGACCTTCTTAGTCTTAGGGGGAGCTATTCTAGTTAGGAACCCCTGCACAGCTAGTATACTCACCTCTGAGTATGCACCTATGGATTCATGCTTATGATCACATGATATAGTAGTATGCATACACACATTGTCTATAATGCAGTCAAAATGAAGTTTGATATTCTCTATGAAAACCATGTACGGTTGCAAACATTAAATGCAGTAACTTTTATAAAAAGATGTAAGTGTTTGATCATCTTCACATTTGCATTCAAGATCACATAATTTAGAGAGCACAGGAGCACTAAGCATCAAATAATGGAAGCATAATAGATTTGGTTGTTAAGAAGCATGGTTGAGAAGTTGAAATGGAACCTTAGCAGTCATGCCATTTCAGATTTTCATGAAACCCTGTTTAATCAATCATCAAGTATGGTGACTCCAGTTGTATTTGACATTGCTGAGAGGAAGATATTTTTATTTAAGAGGCATCCATTTAAATCCATACTGGATGATTTGGAAGGAGCTTTCTCCAAAACTCTGTTAGATGTCATTCACGTAGAAGACATTTGCGCATACATTTATTGTAAAAAGGAAACAGTTGGAGATAATAGTATAACCACTCTCATGGCTTTGATGATGAAACCAGACTATTCATTCAAGGATGAATACGCACACCTCACAGACAACCCTATCTTTGAGTATTCGAATGCACACAAATTCTATGAACCAAAATGAGTTAAAATCTTGTTGAGAATAATTCATGATGATCTTTTTTGGATTGGTGAAGTCCCCATTTGTATTATTACAAACCTAATCCATAACATGATTGGACTACCTAATACTAGACCAATTCTTCCTACTGGTAAGGATGTCAATAAATAGGTTGAGCAAGCATGCCTATCCAGAAATGATAGGCATGGTATGACAGTTGATCCTATCGAGGAAGATGACATAAAACTTCTAACTATGATCCTTGGTTACAAGTTCCAGCATGCAAGAAGATTAAACAGTGTGTCAGAAGCCACAGTTCTAGAAGCTATAAGGATGGTGAAGGATAACACTTAGTTCAATCTATGTGAGATATTGCATGGTCAATTGATGGACAACATTCGGGTTATCAAGCATGACAAGAACAAGACATTCAGGTTTGGGTCTCTGGTCATCTACTTGTACTTCCACATTGTTGGTAAGGTTGCTAATCTTTACCTAGATAGAAGCAAACCTACAATGTCTCAAATTTCACTAAAAGCCAAATTGGAGAGTAGTGCAAAGGATGCTATGGACATGGACATCAAAACCTTAAGAATCAAGATGTAGAAGAGGTTCAGGATACCTGAGAACATTGTTGAAAAGTATAAGGAAACCAAATGCTTCATGGTAGAAACTGACTGCACTTGCATGGAGGCAGTTGAGCCCAAAACTAAATGGATTCATCCACTTGGGTATGAAGTGGACGGACATGTATTGGAAGGATATGTATAGGTCCTTTTGTCTACACCCAAAGATCCCAATGAGCCCAGATGGGGCACTTACAGAGAGAAGACTAATGCAATTGATTTCTATTATATAGTGTTGATAACAAAAGAAAGGCATCTAAGATTACATCTAGCATTGTAAGAGTTCATGGAGTCAGTCAAGAAGATCTTGACAAAGCTAGAGAAGCCAAGATAGCCAAAGAACTTGAGAAGACTGATGACATCCAGAAGAATAAGAAATTAGAGAGAACCTTTGTGCCCTCTACCACCATTGACCTAGACTCATCTCCACCTTCTATACCAAGCAAGAAGTCTAGAGGAAGGAAGGAAGCGCCCACAAATCACCCATCCTCAAGGAACACATGGAGCACAGCAAGGAAAACTCAAGCTCCTCCTGAGGTAGGATTTAGACCTAATCTAAATGTCTTAAAGAATAGGATTGTTAATGAAGGGAGACTAGACACACTTGCTAAGGTCTATGAAAAGTATCAAGAGATTGACAAAATTGAGATACATTCTATGATCATCTCTCACATGATCATGTTTAAGAAATCAGTTCTTGAACTTAAGACAATGATACCTGATAAGTTATGGAACATACTAGAAATTATGAAGAGACATGCAATTGAGGAAGACATGAGGATAAGAGAAGAAACATTGGATAATCTTCTCCCTATATGCTCACATGATGAAAAGACAATTCTATTAGATCTGGTGAAGCCTCATCTCAGAACCAAGACAAGGACTCTACAAATTATGAACAAAGAGTATGAGCAGATAGGAAAAGAAACTGAAAAGGCATTTGCACAAGTGTTTATGGATAGAGACATGTATCGATCAACAGTGCCTACAACAAAGGTAACTCTAGCTCCTCCCAAACAGGTTACAGAACCAATGATTCAAGATGCACCTATGATATGTCCACAGGTCTCAACGCCCTTAGTGACAATAACTTCTGATATAGCAAAAGACTCAGAAGATACTATAGTGGTTATCAATATCAAGATATCCATAACAGCGTCTGACAAAGACATGGACAAAGTTGATAAAGCATTTGTAAGCACTGAAGAGATGTGCACTGATGATACATCTGAACAACAAGATGAAGTTTCCTCCAATGATCCAATAGACTTGAATAAAGAGAAGGATACTCAAGATAATGTGACACCAGTCAAGGAGAAAACACTAAAGAGTGAATACATGGATACTAGTCAAAATACTATATTCACTGCATCCACTTTACCATCTACTTCATTGTTGTCAAGGTTAACTCCTGACTCAGCAAGTCTAGATGCATGGGGAGAAGAGGACTTAATAAAGATCAACGTGCTAGCTATGGAAAAAGCAAAAGAAAAACAAGTTATGAGGAACCCTCTTTTCTTGGATTCAGTTAACATTTTGAATGATTTAGTACCTGTAGACAAGAAAGTAGCCAAATTTCAATCAATTGAAGATGTCGACAACATTCTAACAAGCTTCAAAGTACACTTTATAGACCTAGTAGACTCTACTACTAGAATTGTAGAAGATGAATATAAAAAGGAGAGATTGAATGAATTGGTAAATAATTTTACCTTAGACTTAAAATCTTTAAAGATTGGGCAATCTATATTGAAAGAATTGGTAGCTAAAGGTAAGAAAGTTATAGAAAATTGCATGGACAAAGTGAAGTTCACCTCTGAACATATCAAAAAGATAGAAGAGGTAGAGATCATGGTGGACAGTATTAGAAAATCAACTGAGACATCCTCACAAGACATGAACATATGTAAAAATGTCTATCAAGGTCAGTTGGACAAAACTGAAAAGGCTAAGTTGGAGGTTAGTAAGATAAGAGTTAGACAGACTCAATTGAGAAATGCACTTGTGCTCTCTCTAGCAGTTCTGAATGAGAACATCAAACAGATTCATGCCAACATTGTGACATATGATCAAGGTCCCTATATGGATTTGATGAAGATGGAGAAGCTGACATATGCCCTATGCGTGCATCTTCAGACAGTTGATGCAATGAAGGTATTTTGGCAGAAAGAGATCCAATCTCTTCAGATTGTGTACCTAGATGTTTACAAGGAGTAAGTATCTAGAAGACTTACAAGTTTTGTACACCTTTTTCATTAATGTCAAAGGGGGAGTAATAGAGAATGTGTATATCTGGGGAGCAGTATATGTATATATTAAAAGATACTATGATAGACAATTTTTTGTGATTAAGTCATTTGAGAAACTTGGCCACATTCCTTTGTTGCCATAAATGACAAAGGGGGAGATTGTTGGCAAGTTGACTTCCTGAGGATGCATGACTTATTTTTTGTTGTCATCATGACAACAAATTCATACTAAGTTTCTGTCTAAGATAACTTAGAAGATAAAATGACTAAGTATGGAAAATAGGACAGACAGAGATATACAGTGATCAACACATCAGCGCACATGTGAGAGACTGAATCAGAATATGTGTGTTCAGATATATGTTCTATGTGATGTCTACACACTAAGTCCAGACATGCATGGTATGGAATGATATTACAAAGAAGTTATAGACAGATCAGTACACCAGCAGTCCAGAAGATAGAGCATGAAAGCCGACTAGTGTTTTGATCAGCGTGAATTATTTTGTTGTGTAATGGCCAAGCACCTTTGATTATATTTTTGTAATAATGTCTTTAGTATTTTTTTAAACACGCTTAAGCTGAATTTCTCAGAAGCGTTGTGTATTATGTTTTTAGGGCTGACTATAGTCTTGTTTTTAGTCACGTCTATTCGGGTATGAACATATAAGTATGTAATGTAAAGCTATGTTAAAAGTGTCAAATAATATACATGAGAAAGATATAGGAGAGTAGTATGATGAATTCAATATTAGATAAATATCTTTAAGAGAGTAAGAGCATCAGTGCATACATGAAATTGATCAGACAGCAGTGTCATCATAGCAGTTCACTTTTGATATAGTGTATATCAACTATCAGAAGGTTGTAGCCTTCATCTTATTGGGTAGTGAGCCATTTACCTTTAATAGACTTTTTGTAATAGAATCCTAACAGGGTCTAAGACTCCTAACATGGTCATTGTACTTGGATTGTAAAGACTACTCCTAACAGGGAAAAGGAACTTTAACAGGTTCATTATACTAGTGCAATATTTGTGGGTACTAATTCCCACCGGGGTTTTACTCTAATCAAGGTTTCCCTGTAATCATATCATGTGTTATGTTTTCTTTTATTGAGCTTCATTGGATGTATTTTTTATTTATTTTTAAGTTATTGAAATATAATAAATAGACAAACACTGATTCACTCTCAGTGTTTCTAACAACGAAGGCCCACGACGTAGGCGCCCGTGTTTTTTCCATTGCCAGGTATTGTTACCGTGGAGTGAAGATCTCTTTGACTAAAATAATACCTTGGAACACATATGTTGCGAATCTTGGGGGGAAATTATGCAACCCCTTGCACTATAATAAGGTATCTATTCGGAGGTAGATTGGGTTGGCCTCTAATTAACAGGGTTGTAGTAAGGGTCTGTGACATCTATCCAATTGGTTTGTACATGTGTGACTCACTTAAGAGCCTAGTTGACCACACTGGCTCCTTAGGGATATTCACTCGATCTAGACTATCATCAACCCACCTCGCCCAAGCTTGGCTAGATAAGATGAAACTTTGGTTCACACCTTGTTTATATATCGATCAGAAGGATTACCAGTTTAAGGTCATTCTCCAAGGAAGATGCATATTCTCTGGACAGGCCTTTCTAAAAGTATAAAGGTGTCTAATATAATAGATTGTGCAAGTGCACCCAAAACTCAAGACACAAGGTAAATCGATTAAGCTCCGAATGTTTAAAATGTCAACTAAGCTACACCACCATACAAGCACAAGTGTTCATCTTTAAGCCCAAAAAGTAGGTGTTGATTTCTTGTTCAATTTTAATGCACCAAATTGAGAGATTCTTTGCCTTGTTCAATTTTAGTCTCCACGTCAATTTTAAGAACCAAATTCTCAAATTTGAGATGTGAGATATGTGACAAACACTCTTCTTTTTAAGCCCAAATCGACAAGTGAATGAATTTTATGTTGTATTGTTATCTTGTCTCCTCGATTTGAACTCATCAAAGAAAGTGTTTAGTATCTCAAGAATTGAAATATTTTGAATCGAAAACAACAGAATATTCAAAACTCTATGAATATTGAGATTGTTGAAATTAATGGTGACTTTATACTTACTTGAAAATCTCTTGATTGAATCAATGTACCTTGTGTATGCTTCACTTTGATCTTCAACCGCGATTGTGAGAATATCCCTTTGTTGTGATTGATAGTTGGTGGTTCTCCTTATTGCAACTCTTAATGCTCTAGCACCTGGTATGTATCTGATTACCTTCTTTGTCATTCACTGTCAGTCAGCCCTACACAGAAACCAAGAAAAAAAGATAGAAATTTGGCTTTTGTGTCAATTGCGGTACTGGTTATTCAATTGTGGCAATATATTATCAATTGCAACAGAATGGTGGCAATTGCGGAAAATAACTCTATTCAATGGCAGGATGCTTTCATTTGCAGCACGAATTGGTCAATTACGGTAAAGCATAGGCGATTGTCACAAAGAATAGGTAATTTAGGACAAATACAAGAAACTACAGTAAATTGCTAGAAGACAAAAAGATAGAAGACAATAGAATAGTGATGCAAAAGCCTGTAATCAATTGCAGTATTAAACCATCCAATTGCAACATGATTTCATCAATTGTGGAAAAATTGAAGCAATTGAGAAATAACACATATATCAAGAAAATGATGAGAATTTAGGTCTGCAGCCGTACGGCCATGGCTGATTGATTTTGTGTGTCGTCTGCAAGAGATATTCAGGTTGTTTTCTTCACCTTAGGTTTACCAAAATGTACGTCTCTTTCATGATTCATGGTTCCCAAGATTTCCAAAGGCAGGGGTTAGTAGCACCAGTTTGCAATGAGAGAAATCAAATACACAAAGCTACCAATAACAAATAACTTAAAATGTAACCAATAAAATGTACAAGCAATGAAAGGAAAAAAAATGAATGCAAACCCCAAAGTGCTTGAAGCTTCTATTGTCTCTCTCTACTCCTTCAGAATTATTGTTTTTGATGCTCAGTATTGGTGTGGAAAGCGTCTATGACTTGAGAAGCGTCAATAATTTGATACTTGAAATGTGTGTGTGATCGCAAGATGGCTTGAATGCTAGAACCAAACTGACCAAGTAATGGCGCACAAGAGCTTGAAATCTTAGATCCTTCAAATTGGTATGAAGGGTTTATTATATAGGAATTGAGGATGATATGAACGGTTGAGATCAATCCAAGAGATAGGGAGATGAATAGTTGAGATCAAAGGGAACTAGAGAAGCCATCAGTAAACTCCACCTCTTCAATTGGTAAAGAGGAGATAGAGTTTGGTTGACTGAAGAGCTAATTGTGACTACCTTTTAGAACTGAAGAGGTGGGTGGAGTTACCCATGTGAATTGGAGAGATGTGTGGAGTTACCCATGTGAACTAGAGAGATGGGTGGAGTAACCCATGTGATCTGATTAAAGATTATCTCTTTCAAAATAAATAAATATTTAATTCATTTATGTAATTAAAGTTTTCAACATGTGAGATAATTGAATTCTTTTTTATTTAGAATTGCTTTATTGATGAAATTAAATTAATTTAATTAAAAATAATTTAATTGGAAGAATTTAATTAATAAGTTTAAATCTTTCAACTTAAACTATAGGAAATTGAATTTAATTAATTAATTAATGGTAATTAATCAATTGAGGTTAATTAATTATTTAATTACTTTTAGAAATTTGATTAGATGATTTGGAGAATGAATTTAGAGGAAAATAGATGATTAATTAACGATTAAAAAACCATTAATTAATAGATGAAAATAAGTGTTTTTAATGTAAAGTCGCAAGCCTATCCATTTTAGGGTGTCTACACTTAGAAAGGGAGTTTAAAAGTTCAGGCTAGAGATCATAAGATGAACAGATGAGATGTTTTCAAGTTGAACAAAGACAACTTTGCTTGATGGCAAAGTAGGATAAGACTCCACTTATCAGGTATTGGAAATGATGTTACTCAATACCTAGATACTGAATATGTGTTGCCCATAGGAGCACTCATAGTTGAACAAATGAGAGAGGAATGAGCACAACTGCATGATAATAGAGCTTGCTTCGTCACTCTCCGATGTTGAATTTGAAGATGTCAAAGCATGCACAAGTGCAAAGAAGATGTGGGATAAATTGAAGCTTGTACATGGTGGAGATAAAAATGTTTTAAGAGCCAAGGCAGAAAGCTTTAGAGGAAAGTTTGATGATCTTAGAATAAAAGAAGGTGAAAACATCACACAGTACAGCACAAGAATCAAAGAGGTATTCAATGCTATCCGAGGAGTTGGAGGTGTACTAGAAGAAGAGAGGGTGGTAAGTAAAATACTAATAACCTTACTACCTAATTATGCTATTAGAGTATCTGTCATACAAGAAATGAGGGAAACAGAAAATAACAATGTTACTCTTGATAGTTTGATTGGAAGACTAATTTCATTTGAGATGAATAAATTTGATAACAGTGTCTCACCAAACATAGAGTCTCCATTCAAATCTTCTTTGAGAATAAGTAAATCAAGTCATAAACACACTATGAGAAAAGATAGTGATAGTGAAAGTGAAGAAGATCTTGATGAAATTGAAGCACTTATGGCAAGAAGAATGCAGAGAGGCAAAGGTAAATACAAAGGTAAATTACTACTTGTTTGTTTTAATTGTAAAGAGATTGGACACTCTGCTGCAAGATGTCCTAACAGAAAAAAAGATGACAAAAGTAATGACAGGTCATTTGAAAAGAAATTTGACAGAGGTGATAACTGAGATTACAGAAGCAACCAAAAATTAGAAAGAAGAGATACTTGAGACTACAAGGACAAAGGAAAGAAGGCCAATTACCTAGCTACATGCAAAGATGGAGATATTGACACCGAATCTGATGAAGACATTGAGATGGTGTTTGTGGGAGTAAAAGATGATTCAGATGAAGATGAAGAAAGGTATATAGAGACTGCACTCATATCTAAAGTTAGTAAAAATGATGTCTAGATCATAGATAGTGGCTGCACTCACCATATGACCAGTGACAAAAACAAATTTGAGACTTTTGAATACTACAATGGTGGTTTAGTAAGAATGGTTAATGATACACCTTGTCTAGTTGAAGGTAACGAAACTATAATGTTGAATAACCTGATAAAATGTGAAAATGCTTATTGGGTGAAAGGATTGAATTATAATCTATTGAGTGTTTCTCAATTGAATAATTCAGGTCATAGAGTAGCATTTGAAAATAAGAAGGCAAAGATCTTTAATGAATTAGGAAAGTTGATTGGTACCAGTGAGCAGACAAAAGGTAACTTATTCTATCTAAATAATACTGACACCACTTGGTTAATGGCTATAAATGAAGAGACATGGTTGTGGAATAAAATATTGTGTCATGTAAACTTTGACAACATGATAAAGATAAGTAGAAAGAGAAATGTAAGAGGCTTACCGATGATGACTAAGCCCGACAATATCATGTGCAAAAATTGTCAAAAAGGTAACATGAAAAAGTCTAGTTTCAAAAGAAAAACCCATACATTTGATGTCATTCTAGAATTAGTCCATACTCATCTATGTGGACCCATGAGGATAAAGAGTTACTATGGTGATAGATATTTCATTCTCTTTGTTGATGATTACTCAAGAATGATGACAGTTATGTTTCTAAAAGATAAATCAGAAGCATTTAAGATGTTTAAATAGTACAAAGCAATGGTAGAAAGACAAAGTGGTAAGGAACTGAAATGCTTAAGATCAGATAGAGGAGGGGAATTTATTTCAGATGAATTCACTAACTTTTGCAATGAGCATGGAATTAAAAGAGAGGTCTCTGCACCGAGAACACCACAACAAAATCTGAAAGAAGGAACAGATCCATTGTTGATTGTGCAAGGACACTGATGATAGAGAAAGGCATCACCCAAATCTTTTGGAGGGAAGCTGCCAATACTGTTGTTTACACATTGAATATAGTACAATTTAAGAAAGACACCAAGAAGACACCCTATGAGCTATGGTATGGTTACACACCTAATGTAAGTGTCATGCCAAAAATTAGGGAAAAACACACACACAAATTATTATTTTTTAAGGACATAAAACAACTTCAACAATGATGACACAATAAAACTAAAGCACTGAGGGGGGGGTGACAACATGGTGAAGTTGCTTCTCAAGCTGAAAGGTCAAGTCATAGATTGAGTCGGGGTTATCGATAGGTGATTGCAGAGTCGGTAATCCAACTCGAAGATGGTAAGGGAATCTACGGTTTAGTACTGTAAGGACACAGGGGTATACTGACCCCATTAATGGTTGACTTAAAAAATCAAACTTTATTAATCCTATTCGATGTCATTGCAATCCTTAAACATTCTTAGTTTAATAAGGTTCTCATAATTACTATATTCTTATCCATTTTCATTATGAAAGGATGAGTTTAATTTTCTAACCAATTTCATTTCAAAATCATATCAACCTAAAAGGTGTATGTACCTAGGTTAAATCTTTTGTACATGATTTATTTAACATAATCGATAATTTGTCTACATTGTTAGTTCATGAGTTAACCATATTAATAATTGGTTTATATTTGGCAATAAACTTGGTAATGTGAGCTATCACAAAGTGTTATCTAAACATAAAAGGTGGATAAGTTATACTACCATAATGAGAAGTACTAAAGCCCTCTTATACATTAAATTAATTAAGTTAAGAAAATCAATACTCTAGGCCAAAACCCTATTAGTCAATTCACAATTGCACAATTCAAGAAATAACCTAAACTAACTAATATTAATGATCCATTTTAAATATCTAACCATCGGATAATATAGACTATTATGTTAATGTGTTGGTTCAATACTAAATCTGAACAAGTTAATGAATCTATACATTTTGGCATAAAAACTAATTTTATTAATCTAATAATTAACTACACTATTGAATTAAAATTTTATCTATATATAATAAAGAAAACTACATAATTAAAATCTTTTCATCAAAATCTAATCTAATTTTCTAACCTACTAATATCCATTTTGATAAAATTCTCCACTTTTAAAAAAAACTATGCAATCCTAATACATTAAACCCCCCTAACAAAATTAAATTAACTTTTAATGAAAACATTAAATAGCCTCTAGTAAAAACAATTAAGTTATCCTCCAATAGAAAATCAATTTAACCTCTAACCCCTAGAACACATGAACAATATATATTCTAATAACATAACACAATTAACTTAAATACTAATGGGCTTCTCCAAACTTTGTGTGGAGGGAGATTCTTTGAATATTATTAATTGTATTAAAGGAACTCATGAAGCCTCATGGACAATAAGCCATATCATTGAAAAAACAAAATCTTTATTGTCCAATTTTGAAAATTACCATATTTCACATGTTTACAGAGAAGGTAATATGACGACGGATGGTTTAGCAAATGTGGGTGTGTACTCTGATGTCATGCAATCATGGCGAGGTGAGGAAGACCTTAAAACGGAGATGGATAGTCTTATCAGGTACGATAGGATGAATAGCATTGATGAAGTTATAAATAATCATAATTAATGATGAGGTCATCTTTAATTATTAAAAGCAATGCGTGTTGTCATTCAAAGGAAATGGGATTAATTAGATTAGTGACACCGCACACTTTCTGGGTGTTAAACTTGAACTGGAACAATTACAACAGTAAAGCTTGCCTGAAACCTGTGCTCAATATTACTAAGTACCAGCATTTTCAAGAAGCGACGAGAACTATGGGAGGAGGACTGAAGAGAGAGGAGCCAATTGACTGTACTAAATGGAAAGAGAATAAGAAGGTATGGAGAAGGTTGAAAAAAGGAGGCGTCTCTCAGTATCTGGAGAAGCTCCATGGCTGGGATACGGAGATAACAAAATAGTTTGCAGAGGGTTGGAAGGATGGGAAAGTGAATTTATGGGGGAAATCTTTTACCCTCTCCATGAGGGTTATCTCAGAAATCATGGGCTTGCCTTGTGAGGGCATGAAATTATATAGGGACAATAAGAGGGGTGAAACTCAAGCCTTCAAGATTTTCCCAAAAACTGAAGATGAAGAAGCCCTTCTTAGTAAAGGTACAGGGGATTATGTTGATATCCAAAAAATCAAATCTCATTGGGCTGAAATTATTATAGTTATGATTGATTATTTTACTCTAGATGGTAGATACTCTAAAATCTACAATTTTCATTTCATCCTGGACAACCACTTCAGGCATGGTAAAAATATTTTGTTCCCTTTCTATCTCCTGAGTTATTTTCATAATAGTGTAATGGAGCATAGAAAGAAATCGAGTAATTAGGTGCTCCATGTGGGGCTCATTCTACTTATTTCTGAGTATGCCTGCAACCTTCTTGAACCTATCCCTAAGAGGGTTATAGACAGTGTGAGGCGAGTTAAAAAGGAAAGTAAAAAATAGAGTCTGGAAAAAGGGTTAGAACTAAGAAGAGGGCTAAGCTGGAGAAGACTCGTGATGAAACCCTACAAAATTAGGGAAAATAAAAAGAGGTTTAGAATAATAGAGATAGTGATACTAATAAAGAGAATATGGAAAATGAGAAAGAGGAATAGCTGAGAAAGGATAACTATCAGATGGAAGAGGAGGAAATGCCCAATATAGACGATGAGGGCACGGGTGCGGAAGTGAATTACAAAGAAAAGGAAATTGAGGGAGATGGAAATGAGGGAGATGAAAAAGAGGAGAAGAAGAATGAGGATGAAGGTGAGGAGGGTAATATGATGCAGCTAACTTTAAAGGCGGAGAAAAGGAATAGTAAAAAAAGGAGAATGGGCCCAGATGAGGTCGGGTTTGAAAGAGACGATAGAATCTTGAAAAGTAAAGTTGACTATGGGGATAATATGGAAGACTGTCTTAGTGAGGAGATGATTATTACGAAGCAACAATTGACTAAGATGCAGGAGACAATGGAGTCTTTCAAAGCCAAGGTCGAGGAAATGGAGAAAAAGTTGATGATTAAGGTAAATGACAGTAACAAAGAAGAGGATTTCACTACTAGAGTTAATGAGATAGTGGAAGAAAAGATAAAAGAGATGAAAGAACAAATAAGCCACAATGGGCACATGATTTAGGTCATCCTTAAGAATAGTAATGATGGGCTGCAAGTGTCGATTCAAAACTTGAAAGTGTTATATGCTTATCTGGAAAGAAGCCTGTTGGAAAATACCACAATTACCATAAAAGAAAAGGCTGGAAGCTTGGGCCCTGGTTCTAGAACCCGAAGTGGAATAAAAAGAAAATTCCCTAAGATCCTAAAAGAGATGCTGGAGCTGAAGGAGTCCATTGAAAAAATGGAAGAGATGCAGAAGGAGGCTGAGGAAGCCTACCAGAAAATGCTATAATTTTTCTTCTTCTAGTCTAGTTTTTTTGCTAGAAATTGTGTGAGCCGTTGTGCTGGAAGTTGTGCTAGAAACTGTGCATCCCTTTGGTAGTTTTTCTTTTAGGTCATTGTTGTCTCTTTGGGTCCTGCCTTTTGTTTGATGCAGGCGTTCTATGTTTGTATGTGCCTTTGATGCTTATCTCTAGTTGCTTTTTGTAAAAGGTTTCGGGGTCCTTTCAAAACCTATTTTTACCTTTATCAAAAACTTAAATACTAACTAATACTCATGAATCATTTTAAGTAATTAACCATTATACAAAAAAAGGGACTATAACTCTAAAAGGTTGATTTAATACAATTAAATATAAACATGTTAAGAAAGGATCTATTAACTAATAATCTAAATCAAACTAACTTAATAACCCTACTAATCTAACCTATTAACTACCTACTAACTAGCTTACTAACCTATCTACCTATCTACTAACCTATCACCTCACCTATCTTCTAGCCTATCACATCACCCCCTCTTATCGCCATGGCCCACTTGCCAAGTGGGTGGGGGGAAATTTTAAATCCTAGTTGCCAAAAGATGGCGTGATTTTCTAGCAAGGAGGGGCTTTTATGAAAAATCATCGCATGTTTCATGCAAAGGTGGGGTCCCCTCAACTCTTTCCCCATACCCAATGTGCTACACTTTATGGGAAGTCAACCCAAATGAAAGCAAGGAAATTTGTAGGGTAAGGGGAAAAGACAGGTTAGAAATAAAGAGGAAAGGTGGCACATGAAACAAGTAACATATTTGCTGCCCCCTTTTCATTTAATACTTCTTTTCAAACTTGCAAACAGTCCCATCCTACGCCCAAGCAAGGGGATTTAAGAGGTAAGGAGGATGGTAAGAGTGGGGCCCATGGGGATGGGCATAAAGGTAAGGTAAAATTAATTTATTATTTAGTATTTAACTACAAGGTTATGTTATGGGATTAGGATGCTAATTTTAATTATGAAGGGCATCTTGGGAAGGGATTATTCTCTGTGGTAAGGAGAATTATTTCCCTTCCCATACAAATTCCAGAGAGCATTTTTGCTCTAAAATCTAGAAAATGTCATGGGTCTAATTTAGTTTAAGCTCTTTCATATTGATTTCATGGTTACATTATTGGAGTTAAATGTATGCATTTGATTTATTCTATTAGAGAAATATACTAAATAAACTATACTTGGACATTGATATTAGTTGATTTTCTTTTTACTTTAATAACTAACTTGTTGATTTACTATTGTTTCATGTTTATCTTTTCTTCTCAAGAATGGAAGTTTTAATAGAGATTTTAAAGAAAGTATTGAACCTATTGAAATGGAATGTAGATTTCCAAAGAAGAATGAAGTGTTTTTAACTTGGAAGCTTGCAATTAAATACATTATGAAGATTACAAGAACATAAATCCACAAGATTATATATACTATGGAAGACCATTACATTGCTTTTCTTCCTTTAATGAATCTATTACATAAAGAATAAGAGCTCTATACATTTGCTAGATAAAGTTTTCAAATATGAATATTATATCACTCCACAAGAAATGAATCTCAATACAAAGGAATAATCATACAACACTAAAGTTGCTCTCACACAACTACACCAAAAATAGAGATTTCTCCCAAGATTTTTCACAATCTTCTTGACTTCAAAATCTGCAATTTACATGAGGAGAACCATTGGAATCTCACCTCCCAACCAAGGTCTCAAGGAGACCACCCCCAAGTTTGGAGAACCAAGGCTAAACAAGTAACACATCCAAATTTTCACAACCATCATATATGCACAACACAACAATTAACTCCCAACCAAGGCTTCACAAATGAGTTTTCCAAACCCATTGAAGTAGGGTGAAGGTGGGATTTTCCAAGGAGGAGAATGCCATTGCATTTTCAAATTCCTCAACAAGAGTTTTTCCATACCTTTCTAAGGCTACATTGACATTCCTTCCATATACATATTTGGTCATTTCTATACCAAAAAAAATATTTACAACATGGCTTCATGGAGCCCATACTCCATGAAATTATCCCTCTTCTCCAAGAAAAGAGACTCTCACTACAATGGAGAGCCCAACTAACCCCTTCACCCAAGGCCACTTATTCCCTTCCCAAAGGGTGAGTAATGCCTTAAACTCCCATGAACAACACTCCCAATTCAAAAGAATAAGAAATGACACAAAATCCAAATGCATTCCCAACCCAACACATAACAACAAAATCTACATACAACAACACTATACAAGATTTACATATATGAACACCATACAAGATTTACATATTCATAAAATAATAACATACAAATCTAAAATGCAAGAGTATTTCTCTATCGCAAGAATCCACCAACCTTGGTCTAAGAAAAATGGCAAGAATGTGGTTGAGAAGAAGCCATTCTCCTTTTCCCTTTCCTTCATCCAACCCTAATTGTCTCTAAAATTAGAGAGTGGGTGAACACCCACTAAGTCTCTCCAAACCCTCTAAAAATACCCCCAAAAGTCTACTCAAGACCTATTAATTAATGAGACATGGCCTCTAGTCCTTTTTTCTTACCCCTTGTCTCCCCTCCTAATTGAGAGTTTAGTAAAGAGTGAGGGACAAGCTAGATGTATGAGGTCATCTCCATTTTCTCCACTTTTGAAAATTAGGCATTTTGGAGGGCCATAATGGTGATCTAGGCTTTCCCATAGGTAAAAACTAGCCCCCAACCCAAGGTACCCCCCAAGGGTTAACTAATTTTGACCAAAAATACACTCTAGGGTCACTTTTCACCCCTCCAAGGTGTGATCCCTACAAGACATCTATATGCAAGTGGGGATTAATATAACATCCTATAAGGTTCGGTGATTCTTTCCCAAGCCCTAATTTGACATGTCACCATCCACATGGACAATACAAGTGTCAAGTTACACCAAGAAAATACACATCACATTCACAATGACATGTCCAGTCTACAACATGAATTTAAACTATTAACATACATTCAGTTTACGTTTACAATAAAGATCACATTACAACGAGGTTTTCAACCCCTTATTGGATTAAACCTTGGCTTACTCAATTCACATGTGTTTAGCCCTGATTCTCTGAATAATTCCATGGTTCTCTTTCCTGCACACTAAACTCGAGCATCAGTAGTCCAAGGCAATA
>MU227982.1:5734540-5745943 GCA_018584345.1 Thuja plicata | reverse complement strand
TACATGTGTGTGTGTACACACACGTGTGTATATACACATGTGTATATACAATACACATGTGTGTATATACACATGTGTGTATATACACACGTGTGTATATATGTGTATACATGTGTATATATACACATGTGTATTTACACATGTGTATATACACATGTGTATATACATGTGTGTGTATATACACATGTGTGTATATACACGTGTGTGTATATACACATGTATATGTGTGTGTATGTGTATGTGTATATATGTACACAAGTTAAAAATACATATTCAAATTAATTAAAAAAACAAAAAAATAATCCTTATTCCAATTTTACAATATGGGATCCAAACAGAGAATAGCTTATTCCAGCTTTCATTTTTAGAATTAATTAATTCGAGAATAGGCCCTTATTCTGGAATAGGCCTATTCTGGATAAGTTAATGCCATGCACCAAACGGGCCCTAAGAGATCAGTGATGCTAAAGAAAATATCAGGGCTAAGGAAGCTTTGCTAAGTGCCTTGAATGATTCTAAAATGATATATTTCATGAATTTAGAAATTTCTAATGAGATTTCAGTGAATTTGTAAACCTTATATGAAGGAGACAAGGAAGTTAAGGTTTCCAAACTTTGTAGAGATTGAAGGGACAATATGAAGCCTCGAAGATGAGTTAAGATGAGAGGGTTGCCTCTTTCATGCTTAGAGTGAATGAAGTGGTGTATGATATCATATGTATTGGAGGTACTTTAGAAGAGGATGAGATTGTTTCTAAAATACCGATATCTTTACCTCCTTACAAACAAAAATTTTTAGCTATTGAGGAGATTCAAACAATGACCTATAACAAGAGACAAGTTGATTGTTAAGCTTACTGATTTTGAGTTAAGTGAGTTTGGTAATTATTTACCTAAGGCAGATTCAGCATTCAAAGACATTGTATCTGAAAGAGAAAACAAAAGATCAGATCGAGGAGAAGGATACACTAGAAGAATGTCAAGATATGAGAAAGAGATGAGAGAAATTGAAGAATAAGAGAGAGAGCTTCAAGAGATGGAAGCACTGATTGCCAAAAGAATACCAAAAGGATCTTGTAAGTACAAAGGAAATATTCCTCTTAAGTTTTTTTCATGTAATAAGATAGGACACTTTGCATATATATGTCCAAGAAGGGTTCCTAAGTCTAGAAATAACAAACCTAGTATTCCAAAGAAGTGTTACGATGCTACTGATGATGCTAATAAAAGTGATAATGAGTTTAATTTTTATTTCTATCAAATGGGGTGAAGATTATACAAATTTTAAAGATCCAACACCTACTAATTCTAATAGTTGTGATGCTGAAGAAAGCCCCTAACTGCTCAAATTGTCAAGAAATATGAGTGGGTGATTAATAGTGGATTCTCTCATCATATGACCGGTGATAAGAGAACATTTGTGAGCTATGAGAAGTATGATGGTGGTATTGTAAGATGGGGAAAAAAGATCTAGTGGTATCATCAAAGGAAGAGATTTTATTTCCTTAGACAGTAAAAAACACTACTGATGATGTGTTGTATGTTGAAGGGTTGAAGCATAATCTTCTCAGTGTTAGAAAGATGGTGGGAAAAGGGTACAAACTCCATTTCAAGGATGAAAGATGCAATATTATGAATGACTATGGGATAGATTTTGCTACCAGGTCAAGAAAAAAAGGTAACATATTCCATTTGAATAGTGGTCAGAAATGTTATTTTATTTCTCAAATAGATGAAAGATGGCTATGGAATAAAAGGTTGTGTCATGTGAATTTTGACAATATTGTGGCAATAAGCTCTAATTCTGCTATTAGATATATTTCTAGAGTGAAAAATCCTGCTAATACTATTTGTAAAGAATGACAATTAGGAAAGAAAACAATAACTAATTTTATTTTTAAAGTTGAAAACTCAAATGGATTATTAAATATTGTTCATACTGATTTGTGTTTTCTTGCTAAGATAAGAAGCATGAAAGGTGGTGGATACTTTATGTTACTCATTGATAACTATCCTAGGATGGTATGTGTAACCTCCTTAAAGGAAAAGTTCAGAGCATTTGATAAATTTAAGATCTTCAAGAACATTGTAGAGACTGAGAGAGGACTAAAGTTGAAGTACGTAAGATCAGACAGAGGTGGTGAATTCACATATGGTGAGTTCATTTCATTTTTTGAAAAATGTGGAATTAAGATACATTTATATGCACCAAGGAGTCCACAACAAAATGGAGTTGTAGAGAGGAATAAAATGTCCATTCTTAAGACTGTAAGGACCATGAGGTTAGAAGAAAAAATTTTGTTCATGTTTTGGAGAGATGAAATCAACACTGCAGTGTACACTCTCAACCGAGTGCAAATCAAAGGAGATACTGGGAAGACACCCTTTGAACTTTGGTGTGTAAATGTTCCTACTCTCAAGTATTTTATAATTTTTGGTAGTAAATGTTACATCAAAATAGATGAGGATATAGGGAATTTTGAGGCCAAAATTTATGAAGGCATATTCCTTGGTTACTCTAACAAAAGAAAGGAATATACGTGCTAAAACAAAAGGTCGAAGAAGATAGAAGAAAGTGAAAGTGAACGAATAGATGAAAGTGTTGATATTCTATCCAAATAAGAAGGATATGATTTTGATGATCAAAATTCTAGTGGAAATCAAGGACAACAACATCAAGTTCGTAATCAAGTTCAAGGTGGTACAATGAATGCATAAGATGAGGCCTACACAATTGGTGAAGAGGAAGCACAAAAATAAGTGGTAAAGCATAAGACACCAAGGTATGTAAGAATAAATAATTATGAAATTCAGATTATTGGAGATATAAATAAATGTGTCCAGACTAGGAGAAGGATTGTTGATGAATGGTTTTGCTTAATCTCACAAATAGAGCCTAAGGATGTAAGGAAAGCTTAAAAGGATGAATAATTGTACAAATCCATGGAATAAGAGGTGACATATATTGAGAAGAAAAATGCATGGATTCTTATTCCCAGACCTAAGGATAAGAATGTTATTGGTACTAAGTGGGTGTTTAGAAACAAGTTGAATGAAGATGGAGAAGTTGGTATAAAATAAAGAAATATTGGTGTGCAAAGGATATGCTCAAATGGAAGGTATTGACTATGATGAGACTTTTGTACCAATGACAAGATTAGAAATGGTAAGACTATTTATTTCTTATTATTCTCATAAGAAGTTAGAATTCTATCAAATGGATGTAAAATCTGCATTTATGAATGGTGAATTGGAAGAAGAAGTATACATACAAAAGATAGATGGATTTTAGATAACTGATCAACTGAACATGGTGATTCAATTGAAGAAAGAACTATATGTACAGAACAAATATCCTAGAGTTTGGTTCTCCAGATTGGAAAAATATGTACTAAGGCCTGGTTTGAACAAAGGTAATGCTTGTTAGACCATAAGAAGCACACATAAAACTAAGAGGGGGGGTGAATCATTTGTACCACAATTAAAAGTAAATTTCATTAAATTACAAACTTTAATCTCAGATCTAAATGATAAACATGAAAGTAAGATCTCAACACAATAGAAACACATAAAACTAAAATTTTTGATGTGAAAACCATATGTGGGGAAAAACCATAGTGGGGATGGAACCCACAAGATGAATTCACTCATTAATAAATATTATACCTTGTTAGGAGTATTACAAAAGGGGAATGTACTTGCATTCAGGCACACTGCCTAGAGCTCACTTTTAAAACATAATTAAAACAAGGCTCACTTCCTTACAACACAATCTGATCATTGATCATCAAGGATTTATGGTCCAAACAAATCAACTGATAGATAACATCTATTATGCCAAAAAAATTCTAATGAAGTGCCAAAAAATCTGACTTATTTCATATTCCACTCATACCTCTTCTCACAACATTATGTAAATCATTTATTTAATATATCCACACATTCTCACACTTTTGTCCTTCTTTGCAACTTCAAATGATTACATCTATAAATACAATCCATCAACTCATCTTAACTACGTTGGCCAGGGAGCTAATTTCCAATAGTTAATAACTTACAATTCATTCCATAATGTGATCCATTGAATTTCATCTAGGACATTGCAATGATCCATATCAACAACCTTGAACACACTTAGATCCATAAATTATGCTATAAAAATTTGCAACATATTACATCATCGAGTCAGATAAGACCAAATAAAGAAAATCAACATGTTACATGAGAATCATGCAACCTGATCACTTCAAAAAATGCAAACCACAAAAATGATCAAGAAATATTATCAAGCAACATGAAGTACCTCAGCAACCTTAGTATCAACATGAACTCAAGATATAAATAAATCTATGCACTGTTCATTAGTAATAATATATGCATCCTTTGTTACTCAAGAAATATATCTTGTCATTATCCAATTCACAAACCACTTGAGTTGAGGACACATATGCATGTCTTAAACTCACTACCAGGTTAGCAACCAATAACTTCTTCAACATTGATCCATACCGATACAAAAATTTAAACTCTATCTTTTCCTGAACAACCAAAATACCAAACACTAGTAAATTAATCATAACTCTCTCAAATCATTAGTATAACATCTGTGAACTGACATGTATTGGCTACATAAATCTTAGAATAAAATTTTATGATCACAATTATAGATATTTTGTGTATAATTTGTACCAAGCAATTCAACCTCATTGAACGTACCTGGAAAAATGTCTTCAATAATAGAAGTATGTTGACATCAATGCAAAAAATTAATACCAACATATATGCATAATCTGAACAAAATCTCAGCAATATCCAACAATCTCCCCCTTTGTAATTGATGGCAACATATGATGTGAAAATTTCAATCAATGCACAAAGAAACAATACCAACAACAATATCAACAATATCCATAATATGAAATCTTTTCTTTGCAATCTCTCCCTCATAATCTCACATATAATATCTCTCCTCAAATATCAATTATTTTTTACATGAATATCTCTCCCCCTGTTGGTTGTATTTCCAGTTTTGAAGCTTGCTAGTAAAAATTTTGAGTTCCCAGTCAGTTTCCTGCATAAGTGTCAAATTCCTACCAAATGCTATCAAAATTTCACTACAAATAATGGTCTCTAAGCCTTAAAATTCAAAGAATCATGTAAAACCCTAAGTCCTAGGTCAATTTTCATTCATATTCAAGAAAAAACCCTAGTTCTTTATATTCGCTTCTATTTTTCAATTACTTTTTCAGGAAGTCTGAGTCACTTAGGGCCCATTTGGTTGAGGGGTGGAATTGGAATTGACCAAGAATTGGCATTTCCGAATTCCCAAAATGTTCAATTCCCTGTTTGGTTCCAAAATTAAAAATTGGAATAGGGTTATGCGAATTCTAATTTTGGTTCATTTTGAGCATTCCACAATTCCCCCTTGAGACGAAGAATTGGAATTGAAAAGTGGAATTGGAATTGAGAGTATTATTTTGGGAAGGAAAATGCATTCTCATTTTTGTGTCAATAATGTATATTATATTGCTATAAGGATGTATATATATATACATGTATATATATATACATGTGTGTATATATACATATGAGTATACACACACATATGTATATATAGTATATATATGTATGTATATACACTCATGTGTATATACACATATGTATATATACACATGTGTGTGTATATATATATATACATATGTGTGTGTATGTGTATATGTGTGTATATGTGTATATATATACACAAATGTGTATATATATGTATATGTGTGTATACACACATGTGTGTATGTGTATATATACACATGTATGTATATATACATGTGTGTATATACACACATGTGTGTGTCTGTACACACATGTGTGTATATATGTGTAGATGTGTATATATACACATGTGTGTGTATATATATGTGTATGTGTGTATATATACACACATGTGTGTGTATATATGTGTGTGTATATGTGTGTGTATGTATGTATATACACACACATGTGTATGTGTATATACATGTGTGTGTATATACATGTATGTGTATACACACATGTGTGTGTGTATATACACATATGTGTGTGTAAAAATACACATGTGTGTATATACACACAAGTGTGTGTGTATATGTGTGTATGTGTGTATATACACACTTGTGTGTATATGTGTATGTGTGCAAAAATAAAATTCCAATTCCAATTCCAGTTTTGTGGAACCAAACGCAGAATCTGCATCTTCTCAGTCGTCTTCCAAGTGAACCAAACAGGACAAGCCCTATTCTAGAATTCATTTTGAGAATAGCATAATTCCAGAATGGATTCAATTCCAGAATTGGCAATTCCAGAATTGGCAATTCCAGCATGCACAAATTCCACAAAACAAACGAGCCCTTAAGTCATGTGGATTTTTCATGTTTTAATGTTAAGTTGCGAAGTCTCTTTAAGCTTTAAGAATATTCCATATTACTTAGAAACTTAGTGAAATGCTTTGGTCACGTTATCCCCATAAAAAAATAATATGCTTTCAATGATAAGGAAACTTAACGATGACCGTTGATCCAGATCATGATCCTGTGGTTCGCGTAAATTCTTGTTTGAAAACCCAGAGTTAAAGAATCCTATGGAAACTTTGAGATCATTTGGTCGCACAGTCTCGAAAGAAAATCAGAGTTGAAACTGGGTTGAGGTTTTCATGTAGTCACGTGATCAAGAAAGGAAATAAAATTTAAGTCAAATCTTATGAGATTAAGCGACAATTATTGATTTGCAAGATGATCTAGTGGTGGGCGTGAAGTCTCGAGACTAACTCCTCAGTTAAGAATTCATAAAGCGACTTTGATTTTCTTCAGTCACGGTGTCTCACAAGTTAATCAAGGTCTAAGGGATGAGTTAAATGCATTCACTTGTGATATCTCTAATGAAAACAAAGGTTACATTAAAATATATGAGATATAGCGAGTGTCGGCCAATGCAAAGTTGATCCTGTGGCTAGTGCTTAGTCGCGAGATAAAAAATCAGATAAGAAAATGTTTAAGAGATCTAGCAACTACCGTTAGATTAAATGAAGATCTAGAGGTTGGCGTTCAATCTCAAAAGAAACCTTGAGATAAATAGTTCATTCAGTGATAATGAGATTTAAGTTATTCGTGAAGTCTCAATAAGATCTATGGTTGATAAAGGTTAAGTAAAAGCTCAAGTGAAGTTTGCAGAGAAGATATATGAACCGTAAAAGAGAAAATATCTTATGGATGGTGTGAAGTCATTGATAAAATTCAAATAGTCAGAGAAAGCTCAGTGATTCAAAGGTAAAGATTCAGATGTGGATACATGTCTAAATCATTCAGAGATCTGAGGTCTATGTAAAGTCTCAATGCGAACCTAGGGTTGAGAAATTCATCCCATGACTTAGAGATAGCTTTAGTCATGAAGTTTCAAGATGAACTTTAGTTAAAGATAAAGCTAATGAGATTACACGCTAATTGTTGGATTATAAGTTGACCTAAAGGTATTCACGAAGTCTGAGATCAAATAAAGAAAGTACAAAAATGGATGTGAGATTTCATGTGAACCATCTGATGAGCCTATAAAATTTCATATTTATATTCATTTTTTATATAAATTTAACTTATTTTCACAATATCTTTCGAATTCATTTCCATACATTACCTTGATTTATGAAGCATTAAATATGATTAATGATTTATTGATTAGAATTTGTATGTTTAGCTAGTTAATGCTAAATTATGATCAAATATTATGATAAATGGTTATTAAAAGTGTTTTGAGATGATTAAAAAAAATTTTGTGAGATATTTGAGTCATTCATGCAGATGGAAAGAAGGAGAAGCAAGTTGATACTTGCCAACATTCAACAGTTGCTAGAAATATAGAAAAAGTCAACACCCAGTTTCATAATAATGAGCATATCTCCCATGTTTTTTAATTAAATCTAGATTTTATTAATGATTTGGAAAGATAAAAAAGATGATCAAAACCCATTTTTATATTTTGATTTAACTCGCAATATTTAATGAGAAACATGAGTTTTAAGTTGACTGCAGAAAAAGTGGCAACAGAAAAGACAACAAAAAAAGTCAAAAACCAGTTTCAGTAAAACAAGAGTATCTCACTCAATTCTAAATGAAATTTGGATTTTTTTAATGATTTGGAAAGGGTAAAAGGAGGAGAAACAACCCTTTTTATCGGTTGAGTTAATTCATAACAGTTTATGATAAATACTCATCTGAAGCTGAGTGAGTAAAAGGTGGCAAGTTTGAAGGCAACAGTTAAGGAATGACTTCTAGTTTGATTTGAACTCTTCCACCTCTTTTTTATCTCATGGATCTAAAGTTCTTGAAGTAAAAAAAAAATAGTGGAGTAACTTATGGGAACAATAATTTATGAGTCCTAAATAATTATGGCATGTATTTATGTATATTTTCAGCCATATGTGTATTTTCATGTTGTAAGAGTTTGAAGTGGATTAGAACACTCTCAACTCATTTCAGTTTGTTCTTTATTAGTTTGTTGGGGAATAAGTCATCTCCTTGATGTTGTGGGGGAGATTAAATTTGTTACAAGTTGTTTAGTTTTTAATTAATCCAACTCTCAAGCCTCATGTATATCTATGAGGATTAGGGAGTATCTAGTTTGTGATAAGTTTTGTTAGTAGTGTCTTTGTTTAATCAGCAAATTTGATATCATTTGATGTAATTATTTTTATTTGCAATAAGAATATGATTTCAAAAATTGAGCTTGTACATTGAATATTGAATACTTGTAGCTAAGATTGTAGAAACTCAAGAAAAGGCCACTTGAGATATTATGACTCTATAATTGTTTTGAATAGTTTTGATTATAGTTCAGATGCTTAGTGATTAGTAATGTGTTGTTTGAGATTAGTTATGTTGCACTAATGTTAATTTCAGTAGTTTTGTACCATCTACAACCACTATTGTAGTAATTTACACAGTTTCCTGTAGCCATTACTGTGTAGTTTCCTGCAGCCATTACTATGTAGTTAGATTTATTTCCAGCATTGTTATATTTTTAGTTTTGCAATGATAGAATAACTCAAAGAATCTCATAGTGCATAAAATTTACAGATTCATTTCAAGTATACATCATCGAGTTAATAATTTAAATGAGCCTTCATGTTAAGGAGGATAGCTGCTTGGTAGGATGTTCAATCCCTGAGTCATGGTAATTGCCTAGTTTTTTATCCCTTTATGAAGCCCAACACCGTCCGATTAAAAGAAGATCTAGCGATGGTCGCATAATCTCTAAAGAAACTCAAGGTTAGTAAAATCTTAAAGAGAATTTGAATTTTCATAGTCATGAAGTCTCTAAAGAAACCAATGGTTTTAACAAGAGTTATTTTAAGCCTTAGTCGCATAGTCTCTAAAAGAAACTAAAGGTTGAATAAGATTTATTATAAGCCTTAGTTGCAAAGTCTCAAAAGGAAATATGAGTTAAGTGAATTCAGTCAGTGACTAAGAGATAACATTTATCAAAATTTTAATCGTGTGGGGATCGTTAAGTCTCAGAACAAAACTAGAGTTAAAGGTAACTCTCAGCGGCAATGAGATCATGTATTTGCGTAGTCGCTAAGAAGAACCAGAGTATAAGCAAGGTAAAGTATAAGGTTCTCTTATGTGCCATGTTGTACAGTCATCAGACAATCAGAATGTAAAGATTGTGACAACATGTTCTAAGAGTGTCTAAGTTATGATAAATAAACCAATCATATCAGATCTTGATCCTGTTTCGAATATAATAAGGTTTTAAATGAAAAATCACTTATTCAAAATTGATCACTTGTCACATTCAAATGCCACAGATATGAGGAGAAATTGATATCACAGCATGTAGAAGTAATCATATAAGTGACTGAATTGCAAATTCATGATTTTAAAATGAGGTTGGTGCATTGAATTCTCTGAATAAATAAGCATTACCATTGTTCATTCCATTTTACTAGATTTTCAGTTTTTAGGGCAAAGTTTGCATAAGTGATCAGTGCTTTTAAGATAACAGAGTTTTCCAAAATTACAAAGGAAAGATATTTGATCAGTAGTGTTGTAATTCAAAATAGACAAGATGAGTAGAGCAGTGAGCATTGCTTCAACTAGTGGGAAGAGTGGAGATGGTGATGATGATCTGAAGGGAAAGAGAAACTACTCAGAGGAATTCATAGCTCTCCTTATAGGATCCAATTAGGGAAAAAAGGTAAATGATGAATACCTTGGTGACAATATGGCTTACATTAGAGATGCTAGATGCCTGATTGTTCAGGATATCATTTATTTAACTATTTCCATAAGAATAGTGAGGGTCTTGTGCCTGTGTCAACCCCTTGGATGTCAGGGTTAGCAAAATTAATATTTCATGATGTGTTTGTGGATGTGGATTTGTTGTTAAAACTAGCTAGTATATATGATACAATTTCAAAGACTATCAAAAAGGATGATGGTATAATCCTAGTAACTCCTTATAGGGAATCATTCATGAAAGCATTCAATATATATATGTACACACAAAATAGTGCACTTCTATGAATCCTTACATGCAAGAAAACTCAAGAATGAGCCCTCACAAATCGATCCATAGCTCTCTATGTATGGAGTTGCAATATTTGTAAAATTGCTCTCAGCTAGAGCTATAAACTTATGACCTTGCCAATAAACCACACAACGAGAGATTCACAATGAAGACAAGGGCAAGAATGCCAATATCCCCAATGAATCAAATATATGCAATGCAAATCTAAATCTAAATGATAATGCAAGCTAAACTATGAAAAAGAAAGTACAATGCAACTAATCTATGAAAGGAAAGAACAAGTGTCACCAAGCCTTCCTATTTAGACTATGTGAGATTATTCTATTGCATAAAAGGAAACTAAGCTATGAAATGAAGCTATTAATTCTATAACAATGAAACTATGAAAGAAAATATGAAAGCTATGTGAAATGCAACAAAGATCTTCAAAGCTTGAATGCAAGAATGTCTTCAAAGAGCTCCAAATGACCTAGAAAACTTGTAGCATAACTTTAGCATGAAAACCTAAGATATGAAAATGAAGGAGAGAGCTCTCCTTTTATAAGAAGTGAGATAAAAATGGACCGTTGAGATTAAGAGGCAAAAATCTTAATCAAGGGTGGAGAAAAAAAAAAGCTTGATCCTTGTGCACAAATATCCTCCAATAGGAAAATAGGAGTTGACTTTTGTGTTTTTTTCCTTTTTATAAAATAAGAATAATATTTTATTTGTGCAACATAGGATAAGAAGGAAAGTGAGGATTTTTTATTTAAATAAAAGAGGAGGAAATTCTTTTTATTTAAATAAAGGCTTAGGATAAAGTGATTTTATTATTTAATTAAAAGAGATTTTTAATTAATTAAAAGAGAGCAT
>MU227982.1:5676091-5726093 GCA_018584345.1 Thuja plicata | reverse complement strand
ATTTTATTATTTAATTAAAAGAGATTTTTAATTAATTAAAAGAGAGCATTTTCTCTTAATTAAATAATATTTTTATTTTTATTTTTTCTCTTTTAAATTAAATAAGGCTCAAACCTTAGGAAGTATTAAATTGATTATGATTTGATCAAGGAAATTGATATAATTGATATTGTTGATATTTGAAAATATTGATTCAGGGATTTGATAAATTGAGAAATGGGGCCCAAAGTCTAGGCGACCATTTTAGGGTGCATACAATATAACCCTTGCACAACAAAGATAAACCTGAAAGCCTTAGCTACTAGATAAACTAGGGAGGCTGGTATTTTAACCAAATTGATTCAATCCCATGTGCCGAAAGGAACCATAAACTATATACAACCTATTCCTAGTGAAAATGCACCCTATTTCTACAAGGACCTGGAACTTTACATAAAGTACATTTCCTATGCCCTGTGTAGAGTTTTAGGGGTTGATAGTGGAAGAGAAGGAGTATCCTCATATATGCTAATGATAATTTTGGACTTGCAAAGTCCCTATGTCAGCACAGATTATGATTACATTCAATATGTAATTGACAAGATGCATCAAGGATTTGTGTATATTCAAAAGAAGGAAGGAAGCCCTAAATTCCTACAGTATTCCTTGCTCATGCATTTAATTTTGTTCTACACTTTTAATATCATGGACCAACCCAATCTGAGACCAAAAAGATTATATCATAGTCAAGCCAACCCTGTGTAACTTTGGTTTAGGGTATGGAATTACACATCTAGGGAGAATGAGTTCTATGCTTTCCAAAACTGGATGGTGTATCCATTGTTGAGTAGCTTAGGAGTCAATATGACCAGGCTACCAATAAAATTATTACAGCTTTTGAGGCCCTGCAAGTTTGTTGATAAATGGAATGGAGATCACAACTGGAGAGACTTCTATTACCACAATAATTTCACTTTGATTAGAGTTTATTGTTTCTCCCAACCACCACACATCTTACCATATAGAGTACCACAGAGGATTGTTGTCATAGAGTTCATATGGTAGCTTATGCTGACTGACAAGGAGCATTTTTCTCTACATAGAAAAGGAACTTTCACACCTCGGCAGTTTATTGTTTCAGACTTCACAATTGGCAAGAGGGCCTATGATTTAGTGAGTAGGTGGTTAAGCCATTTCAGGATGAATGTATCCCTGTATAGATATGTGGATAAAGAGGGATTTATATCTAGTGCAAAAATACTCCTGACACCCACTATCCCTAATACTAAGGTGCATGAGCAGTGTGAAGAGGAGGACTTTATCAGGGACATCCTTGAACAGGATGAAATTTCAGCTACGACAACAAAGTTTTGGGAATTAATGGATTTAGAGAACCATCTCAAGAAGAAAGGGATCGCATTTGGAGGTTATTTCACTGGCATTCCTTATCTACAAAGATTAGATAAGATGATTGAATCCTATGGCACACTATGTAGCCAGCTAGAAGAACAAATAGAGGATAAGGATAGAGGTCCTAATAAATAGTCTTCCTCTGAATATAGTGATAGCAGTTACTCAGTACATAGCCCTCCACCAATGGATCAGCCACCTCAGACTGAGGAAAACATAATTGATTTAACACAAGGAAAAGAGGCTGAGGTAGTTGTTGAATCTCCAAATAAAAAGCAAAAGGTGGAAACATGGGATCCTTCTCTTGTCAAGACACGGAAGAGGAAAAAGGATAAAGTGAGTGCACTATTCACTATGACAAGAGCCTATGATCATCAATTGAGGAAGGTCATAAGAGAACAAAAAAAGAAAAGATAAGACACAAATGAAAATGTTGAAATGCCTCTCTTATTGTGTCAAGATGAAAGGGAGTTGCAACCAGAAGAATTCTTGAAAGATGATGAATTCATAAAAACTAAAGAATTCAAGGATTTTCTTATTTGGGAAAAACAACAGCAAGTGGGGGCACAACTGTAATTGGAAGGAGGAGAAGCAATCATAAGTGAGGCCTTACATGCTCTTCAAGAATATGATCCTGAGTCAGAGAATATGACTCCAGATGAGGCTAGACAGTTAGTAAAGTCTAGTGTCATGCTACTTGTAGAAGGATGGGACTTGGCTTTAGCCTTCATCATAGACCAAATCATAAGGTAGCCAAACATCAAATTCTCTTTAGAAACACAAGTTGGAGAGATGATTAAAGGATGTGGTTATAATGCATAGTCCCAAACCCTAGCAATGTGGGCTCTAGCTCCCAAGACCCAAAAGCCATCACTAATAAATGTACAAGAGAAGATAGATGGGGAAAAAATTATCTGGTCAGTCCACAATATAGGAGATTTAGAGATTTCATAGGCCCTAACTCACTTTTCTCATCTCAATGAAGTAAAATCCGTACAAATGTTGAATAGATATAAAAAGATATTTGATGAGGCAAATCTTGTTGTGAAAGACAGAGAATTGGGTTTAATAAAGATCAATGCTTTGAATAAAATAATAGGATATCTAACACAAAAGCTAAAAGAGATCCCTAAAGCTTCTCCTACTGAGCCCAAGCAAGTTGCAAATGTAGAGGTACAAACAAAGGAAGCAAGGGAAAGTCAAAAGGAAACAAACTAGAAGGATTTAGAGCAGAATAATGTGTCTTTGGAAAACTTTTTGAATATTTTGTAGCACAGGATTAATATTTTAAAGGATAACTGATCTTGTGCATACTACCTACAACAAGTTGCCTGGCTTGCAAATTGAGGTAACTAATTTTGTTTCAACATTGAACCCCTATTTTGGGACTTGGTTTGCTAGGACCAATTTATTTGAGAGATTAGCAACCCTACAGCCACTAAGGGAAGATTTACCAAAAATTTTCACACAAGTAGGTGAAGAGATAGGACAAATTGGGGTAGCCTTGTCCTTCTTTAAGGGCAAGGAAAATCAGATAGAGGCCAGATAAAATATGTTTGGATATGATTATAATAAGTTTATTCCTTCCATAAGGTCACTAGACAATCAGATCAAAGTAGTGGAGATATGGAGAAATGAATTTGATTTATTACTACCTAGTAAAGAGGCATTTACTTCTCATAACAATGAATTGGGTCTTGGAAAGGTTCAATAGAACCTTAGATGAAGCATTTAAAGCCTAGACAGATTTCAATAAATTTGTGACAGATGTCAAAGGCTTAGCAGATGCTAGATGAGAGAGCCAAAAGGCACAATTAGAAATCATTCAGAGCTTTAATTGGCCTACAGAGGAAGATGTTGTAGCATGGGATTTTCTCACAAAGCCCAAGAAAAATATACCTATGACAGCTACCCTAGACATCATGGATGAAGAGTAGAAGGACACCTGGAACCTTATCTTTGAGCACGGGAAGGTTAGTCATTAGAAATATTAGTGTATGTTAGCCTGTAATGGAGGTCACTAAATCTCACAATAAATATTGGAGGCTATCTAGAATATAATCAAACAGAGGTTCCAGCTAGCAAGAGATTTTCAAGATCTAATTTGATTGTATTCCTATTTTGTCCTTCCACCGCTTGGAGTCTTATTGTCTTATTGTCTTTTGTCTTCTTTTATATTTTAGGGTTAGGTCTTAAACCATCTGAAGCTTGTTGCATCCTTAGTTTTTAAGGATTCCGAGATGGTTTAGACTCTATATAGAGAAAGTGGTATTATTTTTGTTAAAATAGGATGAGAAGTGAAATATAATTGCAAGCCAGACTACTTAATTTTGTCTGAGTTTTGCGCTTATTGTCTATTCAATGTGTTAGGTCTGGTTAAATTTTTTTCAAAAAAATGAGTCCTTGGTCTATTTTTGTAAAAGGGTCTTATATAAATTCATAAAACCCTTGCTTCCATGCTTCTAAGTGTAAAATTTGGTCCTCAAACCCTAAATGTTGAAGTGGTTTCTAATTCTGTGTTACCTTTTTTCCACTTAAGTCATGTGTCTTGCATGTGTTCTTTTAAAAATGTCTGCGTTTAATAGTTTGTAAGTATCCTAATGTTATGGTCCCTTATTAATCCCTAAGTCTAAAGTTCGCAAGTACTTTATTAAAACCACTATCTGTCAAGCTAATGTGTTTTTATCTAACAGCCCACTTAATTGCTTAATCTGAAAATGATTGACATCTATCCTATAAGCAACTACATCTGAGTGATGCGTGTCTTTGGAGTGATGTGGGCCCTGTTGCAGGTAGTTTGATGAAGATTAAATCATGGATAGATCTGACAGTTGACTTGATCGCTTATGGCTAAGATGCGCACCATCTAATGTGTAAGCCATTAAGCGGTGGCAACATGTCACAATTTGTGGGCCCGAGTATTGTGAATGACTGTTGATTAAAGTGCATACACATTCCTTTTGATCCAACGGATGACTTGATTGCTTATCCCAAAGATGTGCAAGATCAATCAGTTAAGTCATTAAGCTATGATGTCATGTGTCCTAATGATGATGTGTATTCCATTATCAGTAAAGGTGATCACAAGTTAAAAAGTTGACAATCCAAAGAAGATCTAACGGCTGACTTGATCACTTAACAACAAAGTAAACATGATCTATCATTTAAGCAATTAAGTTGTGATGCCACATGTTCTAGTGGGTCCAGCTGAGGTCCTAAAGAAGGAATTAATGGCAAAGCAAGTGAAAAATGAT
The DNA here is from genome assembly GCA_018584345.1 of Thuja plicata. NCBI lineage: Eukaryota > Viridiplantae > Streptophyta > Pinopsida > Cupressales > Cupressaceae > Thuja > Thuja plicata. Next base: position 5,721,450 of record MU227982.1, on the reverse strand, counting down.
CTGACAGTTGACTTAATCGCTTAAAGGCAAAGTGATCAACATCTAAAGGATAAGTAATTAAGTCATGGTGACCCGTGGCAGAAGGTGGGCCCTGTACAACTTAGAGATGAGTTAAAGAAGATGTAATTTTAGAAACATCATACGGTCCGTGTAATGACTTAAAGGAAATATGTGGAAGATCTAGTGTCTAAGCGATTAATCAGTGTTGACGCATGGCCTGGTAGATAAGTTACATCCGCAGTTAGTAAACTCAGGGTAAAGTAACTTGTGGCTAGGTTAAGAAAGATTGGAGGGCTGACTTGATGATATATGGAGAAGATGCATGAGATATATCATTTAAGTGATCAAGTCATATTGACACGTTTCCCAAATGAATAGTTATTTCTGTGAAGTAATGAGAGCTGCCCGATGAAGGAGATGTTGTTGAAGATCTGCAGTCCAAATTTAAAGTTCTCAAAGTGGTCATCAATGAACCATTAAGCTGCGAATTTCAAACCAGGAAAATTGATTGCAGAGCTTGTGGCCACTTTAGTAGAATTCAATGCAAAAGACTGATTTGATTGAAGCTATATAATTCATTTCTTAAGCTTGAAGCTTCCATAATCATCAAAGTCATTGAAGCGAAGATCAAAATTGCAGCGATATCAAGCTTTGTATGAAAAATTGCAGAATGAGTAAGTCTTTTATGATATAGTAAAAATTCATGCTTTTAGTAGAGTTTGGTATTCTAAAAGAGTTACAGAATTGTTAATATAATCTGATTATCATTCCTGTAAGAAACCCTAAATTTAGAAGATGGCCCCTAGGATTGAATTCTCTAGCAATGTGGATTACAAAGATACAAATGTACGAGATGACCTTATTCAACAATTAAGTGGGTCTACAAATGATTCTACCCAAATTAAGAGAATTGTTCTAGTACATCCTCATTTTAGAGTCGAGGAGGGCTCGTATGATATGGGTAGATGGGCCAAAGATGCCAAGATTAGCACAAGTAGTTTAAATTTGTTTAAAACTGCTTATAGCTAGAGAAATTCTCCCTCCCCTCATTGTAATATATAGGATCTAGATGTGGGAAAGTTGATAGTTCCTGGAGTGTTCATGGATACAAACCTATTAATTTTAATATCCAAAACATATGATAAAGTATCCAGGGTCTTGAGAGATATAGAGGGGAATGGACTGTTGACTATCATAGCTGATGAAATCAGAAAGGTCCTCAATTTAAGTGACCTCTTAGTTCAAATGGATGATATTGATTTTGACCACTTCAAAGAGGTATATCATACTATGAAGGAATACTACAAGAATGAGGCTTTGAAAGGATATTTTAACAAGATAGGCGGTCTAATTGTAGTAGGCCCTAATACACTAGAGCCTTTTGACCTAGACTATTTTAATAGCAAGGCTAGGGTAATGTATAGTGCCCTGTGCCATGTGCTAGGAGAAGATGAGGAAACAATGATGCCTTTTCATTTCATGCTTATGGTTGTTCTAATCTTGCATCCCCACATGTTGTTATTTTTTATTATGCTACCTACATTGCTGACTTAATGCACCAGGGTTTGATAGGTATTAAGGATTCAAAGATAGTCAGGCCAATGTAATGGTACTCCTTGATGATGCATATGATTTTGTTTAATAATGATGACTACTTTCAAGAAGAAATGAATCTCACCAAATTTTAGGATGATGAAGATCTGCATGTTCAGTTGTGTTGTACTGACTTATCTTGCAACAGGAAAGAGGCTAGTTACATGAATTTTGATAGATCTTTTACATCTAGGATAGGAGCATTATTATGTAGGGACAAACCTAGAATTAATGAAGATGTATTGAGACTCTTGAGACCCTTGGAGTATGCTCAATAATTGAAAATTGTCCACAATTGGGGGTGATTTTATTTTATACTCTGTCTCAACAGTCATTAGGGTTTATGGCTTTAGGGGAATTCCAAATGTACTCCCTTATAGAGTGCCACTCAAGATTGGTCTGGAAGAGATTCTTAGGCCGTTAGGTGGATTGTAAGAGGAAGCCTTAAATGGTAAAATGAAATGTAGCATATTCCCTACCCTCACTAGAGTCCATCATTTTATAATTACAAAAGGGGGATGGACCTAGTTTGATAAGTACCTAGAGCCATACCAGTTAGCAACATCAGTGATGAGGTGTGCAGATGATGAAGGTTTTATCATTGACATGTTCAGAAAAAGAACCAAATGCCTAGCATTAGATCATCAGTTCAACTTCCCAGAAGATATAATAAGAAATGAGTTTGATCTAATCGAACAAGAAATTAAGAAGGAAAAGTGGTTAGCTTATAAAAAATCTTTAGATTTTCTCCACAATTTGGAGAGATCATATGATCCCCTGAAGGCATTTGCATCCTGGGTAAAGAAAATAGAATATCTGACGATCATGTTTGAGGACGTAATGCAAGCCCTAGATCATAAGAAAAATAAAGTGATGGAAGCAAAGCCAGAAAAGGCTAAGTCTATTCTGAGTAAGATGTCACAAGGCAGGGTTGTCCCACCAGGGACGTATGTAGTCTACCAGCGAAGGGGTTGCAACACAATTTTTCCCAGAGATGGAAAGGAATATGAGCAAAAGGGAAAAAGGCTAATGGACACTAGTGCCTTGACATTTCCATCCCCAAAAATCTAGAGGGTGGAAGAAAAAGAGGAACGATAGGGTGATGTCTATTCCCCTTCTCAATCTCCCTGCATATGGATGACCGAAGAATTGCTAAATAATTGGTAAGGATGGGAAATACTAAACATATTTTTGTCATAGCCCAGGAGTTACAAGAGGGAGTGCCAGAGGAACACCAAGCATGCAACATTGGATCTCATAGTAGAAGAGTTTGTTGGATCCTATAACCAAACAATCCAGTGATGATTTTTTATCTGATGATGAATTTCTTAAGGCTAGGGCTTTCATCCAATTCCTATGGAGATTTCACATTGATGAGTTCAAAGCAAAATGTCAAAAGTTGCAAGAAGGTCAATATGAAAAGAACATGGAAGACATTGAAAAAGAAGTAAAATAGGAGATGATGGAAAAATTTGATAAGATCGCCCCTGAAGAAGGCAGGGAGTTAGTGAAGAAAGAAGGAGTCCTCATCTTTCCTCAATGGGATATTTTTTATGCCATCATATTTGATTCTATAAGAAAATAAGATAAACTAGTGCACACCAGTGGGACATCAATTGGTGCCAAATTTAGTGAAGATCATGCAACACTAGTGATATGGTCTCTGAAAAGGAAAGAAAAAAAGAGAGCTAATGAAGGTGATCAGGTTGAACACACAGGTAGTATTGTGATGAAAAGAGTATCAGATACCTCAGGGGTAGAAGCAGCTAACCTCACTCTAGAAACAACAAAGCTGAGCTTAAAGGTGGGTGAGAAACAAGAAGATGAACTCAAAAGCCTGAGGGAAAAATATGAGGTAGTCATGAAGGTATATAATGATGAGAGGGTCAAGTCCATTGAAAAGGACAATAAGATCTCCTTCCTTGAAGGAAAGAAAATAGTTTAGTTTGTTCCTTAGAGGATGATTACACAAGATCCTCACCAGCCATCATCATCAAGCCTAATCATAACTTACCCTCCTTCCCCTGCACCATCAAACCCTACCACACAAGAAGAATTGTAACAAGAGAAAGCAAGATTGATTGCTGAAATAACTGAGCTAGAGAAACCAAAGAAGGAGTGGGTTGAATAGTCTAAACCTTTTAAAGAAGCAGAGGCATGGGTGAAATAGAAGTATGCTGACAAAATACATAACACCCTCAGGCATTGCACTCATGAATTAGTTCCTACTACTATTTATTCACAGGGAAGAAAATTATCAGCGTATTGAATGAATACAATGCAGATAAGGACAACTGGGATCAAATGGAAAATAGATGGAAGGGAAAGAGAGGAGAATAATTATTTCACGCCACATTCAAAGAAGAAAAAAATGTTAACATCATTTTGACTGGTACTTATAAATGTGTCAAATTGTTGATGGACATGGATATAAGAAGGAACATTGTCATAAGGAAGGTACTGGCTTTAAAAAGGGAATATTCAAAGGATAGGAATGATATGTTTCTTAATATTTTTAAGAAGAGTGGTGATATGAAATATGAAGAACTATGACATAGACAAATGAATGAGGCACTAGAAATAAGAACCAATAGCATTGTTACTCTGGAAAGTACCTTATTGTTTGTACAAACTATTGAGATAGTCAGTAAAGCAAGAGCATTTTTTGAATTTTGGTCAGAAGAGATTGAAAAGGCAAGTGTCAACTGGAAAGATATTAACATCAGAAAGGATGAGGTCCTTAGCTTCACCTGGCCGAGTGCTAAGGTGTATGCCTCCTGGAAGGACATGTACATTATGGTTGATCAGAAGAAGGTGATAATATGCAAGTGGATAGTTAGGCTCAATAGATAGGATGATACAGGTAAAGATGAAGATCCTACATCACCAACATCAAAGACAACAGACTCTAGGTGGCTGCTTCTGAACAAATTTGAAGCAGTTACAAGTACCAAGCGGTAAGTAGACAAAATATGTTAAATATCTATTGTAAAAAAGTGGTTATCACTTCATTAGCTATTTTGTCTTTTTACTGGGTCATTTTTTTTGTCCTTATTCCAAATTATTTGTAGCTTGTTGCAATCCTATTCTATAAAAGGATTCCCAACATCATTGGAAAGGGTTGGAAAATTGGGATTATAAATAATTTGTAAAGTTTTCAGTCAAGAGGGGAAATATAGTATAATTTGTACTAGATAGTTGTAAGAAATCAGAAATAAAGCTGAGAGATCTTTTGTAGGCTATTGAAGAGGTTATCTTTGATGTAGTTTTGTATATTGGAATAAGATTTTCTAAATTTAATACAAGGATCCAGATTCCAATCTCTCCTGTGTTATGTGTCTTGTGAGTTGTGAATTTTCTAATTCATTAGCATAGTTTTCTCTATGTTTATGTACTTGTTTGAGAGTTTTGATCTAGGATCAGATTAAATTAGGCTCTGATTAATGCATAGATTAATTTGACACATGCTAGGATTCTATTAGCAATAGGGGTTTGGGGTAATTGTGTTATGATCTAAAATCTTTGGTGGATATTAATTTTAGTATATTGCATCTAAGTCAGGATATAGCCCAATGGATAAATCACTGATCTAAAGATGAAAAGTTATGTATTATTGCATATCTAGTTTCATATTGGTTGTGTTTACCTATAAAAAAAAATTTAAAATCCATTAAGTGTACATTTGTGTAAGTTTGTTGTGAATTCCTATCTCATGCTCCATTTCATGGTTGATGTTCAATGGGTAATTAGCCAATTATCTAGTATCTCTCGGTCATGTTGAGTCATTGTGAGATTACTGCTTGATAATAACATATTAGATATATCAGAAGGTATTACAGGGTATCCCCCCTTGGTGTAGCAGGACCTAAAGAGTAGAAGCATTAAGAGAGTGCTTGTTAGTTGGTCCTTTTTTTGCATGAACAAATATTTGGAGGTGGCTCCTCTATAAAACAGTCATAAGAAGAAGAGGTTATTGTTTTTTTTATTGCAACATAAAAAGAAACCAAAAAAATGGTGACTCTATTGGGGAATAATTTCATTGCAATAAGTGAGTAAGGTTTCTCAAGTTGAGTTGGACTCCTAGCCTACTTACTTATCAAGACTAGTCAGTTAACCATTGCACTAAAGAGTTCTATCTTTGCATATCCCAGTGATCTATATTACCATTAAAAATATATCGGGATAGATGGTTAGACTTTGCTAATATGTGTAACCAGTGAAACATTTCCATAACAAATTTTATTGCTCAAGTTAGTGTGTATTTTCCTAGCTATTTGTTGGGTGGTGACTCAAAGAAACCTCTGCATCAGTGTTGAGTTATAATCATTTGATACACCACTACTTAGTGATGAGTTACAAAAATACCAGATCCAGGATGAACAGTTGTCCTAAGAATGAGTTGGAAACTGAGATTCCATCCACTTCTAGAGCCAGGAAATCAGTAAACAGAAATGTTGTTGGAGTTACTCCCCAAGCCTAGAGGCAGAGAAGGAACATAATAATGGATACTCATATTCCTCCTAATCATGAAGAGGATAATGTAGAAGCTGAACAAGAAACACAACCAAGATTTGGATTCTATGGGGAGTATTACTCTCATAGTGAAAGGGTTGATGATGTTCCTAGATATACCAGGAAGGTGGTTCATGGTAATTCCTAGGGACATGAGACAAGGTCCAGATCCAAAAGTAGAGGTGAAGAGAATAGGAATGCTCCAAGTGATCTGAGCTCTCCCTCATCTGAAAGACCACATTCCCATCATCACAGGAGAGAGAAATATCATGGAGGAAAATTCAAAATCTAACATGACTCTTGTAGATTCTGAAGAGATTTTTGAAGAAGTGGGTGAACTAGAGAGGAATATTCAAGAGCAGATTGTCTTGAGACAAAAAAGAGAAAGAGAAAAGGAGGAAAGAATCAGAATTGCTCATATTCAATCTGACCAGTTGAAAAGGCAACTATGAGATTTTGAGGCAAGAAATGGCGTTGTTATACCTGAGAAAATTGAACGTGAACCTATTCTTCAACAGTTGTATGACATACTGAAGCCTAAGGATAAAGGTAAACAAAAGGTAGCAGCAATTGAAATAAAGGATCCCGTGAGCAAGGGGAGTACAGTGGATCCCATGGTTAAGCTAGACACTAAGTTGGAGAGAGCCAAAAGAGAGAGGGAGATAATAGCCAAGGAATTGGAGAAGGCTAAGTTGGAAGCCTCTACTCTTGAAATGAAAAATAAAATTGAATTTCTTAGGAAAGCCTTTGGGTCTCATCCTACTGGTGCTGGTCATAAAATGTCTCTGAATTCAGGAATGAATTTACCACCACCTATTTATTCTGGAAATGCTACCACTTCAAATAATCAAGGTAACATTTCATCTCAAAAAGATCTTGTCTATACTGAAAGGTACAAAAAATTTATTTTCCTTGGCATTCCTAGTTATCCAAATGAGATCCTTAAAAAGATTAGGGATAAGCTTCCTAAATTTTTTGGAAATAATGTTATAACATGTGAAGAACATCTGAATCATTTTATGGATATGATTGATGACTATGAAATTTCACATGATGATGTTATGATGAATTTATTTGTGCAATCATTAATTGAGGATGCTTGGGACTGGTTTAGAGGATTTCCCCATGAATGTATTGGGTCTATGGATGAGATGAAGGAATGTTCTAGAGACCAATATGGGGAAAAGACTAATGAAGGGTTCATGATGAATGAGTTCAACAACATAAAGAAGAACCCAAATGAAGAAGTGGTGGAATTCAATATTAGGTTTCAAAGGGCAATGCACAAGTTGCTACAAGTAATGAGACTAGATGACAAGGTATGTCTCGCTACCTATCTTAATGCTTTTGATGCAAAAATGGATTATTTGTTGAGAGATAAAAATCCTAGGAATATTAGAGAAGCATATAAGCTAGTAGTCAATATTGAGACAAACAGGAGAGTTTCTGGGAAAGTGGGAAGGAGAGAAGATTGGAAACCCACCAGGTATAATAAGAAAGAATCAGATAAACCCTTAAGTTCTAAACCAAAGGAAGATGATTATCTTAAATTGATTATGAATGCTTTGAAAAATTTAAAGCCTAGAGAGAGTAGTAACAATGGGGTTTCAAATAATGATAAGCCTTCTTATGGAAGTTTCAATAGACAGCCTAAGATGCAAAACTATCCTTATACTACTTAGTGGAAAGATGGGAAACCTATTATCCCACAAAAAAAGGATAAATCTGATGAAAAAACTTCTAATCCCTGTGCAAGACCTCTATAAATATGTGCAATGATAATCCTTGGTGTGTATATTGCCAGTCTCCTCATAATCCTAAGTATTATGTTATTGCTTCCATAATTTATGCCACTAAAAAAATGAAGAAGATGAAGAGGAAGAATATGATGATAGTGGTTATGCTATGACTTCCTCACTTGTTAATGATGAAGCATAGTATCAGCCTGATGATTCTAACATACATGATTGGGAGATTGATAATATGAGATGTAATGTCGAAGGATGTGATGAGACCCTATTCTGAGAAGGCCATCTGATGAAGAAATTTTTGAGATCATAGAAAATATGGTTTCTCAAGCAAGGGGTAATTATGTTTTGATAAGTAGATTAGTTGGCAGTGCAGATGGAAAACTTGCCGGTATCTTTATCAAGGATGCCCCAAATAGTACCAAAAGGCCACAAGAAAAGGAGAAATAGGGTGAAGGTACAAATCAAATTTTGATCAAAAAGGGCAACAAACCTACTGGACCAAATATTTTTAAAGAAAAGATGAAAACACTACAAAGCCCCATAGCTCATTCCAAAAGAGAGGATAAACCACATAAGGGAGATGAAACAAAACTGACTTCTCAAGTAGAAGAAGTGGATTACACAAACTAGAGATTAGACATTTCTGATATGAAATACACCCCTGTGGATATGGGACAAATTTTGTCTCACATAAATGTAAAGGTACCTCTGCTAGAAATGATGAGGATAGGAGAGCATAAATAAAAGACTCTGACATGGGTGAAGAGTGCTAGCTCTACTAAGACTATGGGGCCAGAGAAAAACAAGAAAGTGTAAGACACTAAAGACAAATCAACAAAGGAATCTAATGATCTTGTGTCAATGATTCCTCAAATCTACTTAGATAACAATATTTTTAATACTACTGTAGAAACTATCCATCCCTTTTTCTTGACATTGGTAATAAATGGTAAAATGTTGAAAAATTGCATGATTGACTCTAGGGATTCTAACACTGTCATGCTTGTAGAAGTTATGAGATCTGTGGGGTTGAAAGTAGACACACTACATGGGAGATGCCAACCTATGGATTCCATAGAAGTGCCTATCATAGGAACTATTAAGGCTTTTCCTTATAAATTGGCAGCTTTCCTAGAAAAAGTACTAACGATGAGTGTGTTGGTTGTAGACATTCCCCCTCAATATGGAGTGTTATTGTCAAGAAAATGGAGAACATCTATGGGGTAAAGAATTCAATGTGATTTTTCATTTTCCACTTTTAACATTAATGGTGAGAATATCAAAGTATCAAGGGAAACAAGAACTCCTCATATGATTGAGGAGCAGGATGATAACAATATGAATTGTTTTTTGGATACTGAGATGTGGTCATTTCAAGTGCAGGAAAATCAAGTTGCAAGAAAATCACAACCTGCATTGTTTTCTAAAGATGTAAATAATTTATCTAAACAAAATAAGTTATGGGTAATGTATTTTGATAGTGCCAGTTCTAGGGAGGGGGCTGGTGTTGGAGTTTTGTTGATATCTCCCTCAGGAAGAACCTTCAAATTTTCATTTACTCTATTGTTTACATGTACAAATAATGTGGTAGAATATGAGGCTTTGTTGATAGGGTTTAGATTAGCTGCAAGACATGGAATCAAATGCATTAGACTTATTGGAGACTCTGAATTGGTAGTATCTCAGATTAGATCCAAATACGCATCCAAGAATCATAGATTGAACCAGTACTAAAATGCAGTCTGGGATGAATTAGAAATTTTTGATGCATTTGGTATTGACTAGATGGATAGGAGATAGAATAGAATGGCAGATTTATTGGCCAACATTGCTCTAAGGCCAGAAAATATAACTTTTGCTAGAATTTCTGAGATAGAAGTTCAGACTAGGCCTTCAATACCATACAATGTGGATAGCTGGAAAGTATTTGATGATGATGTAGATATTCTGAGATTCTTGTATTGTGAGGCAGGTCTTGACAACAAATAGATAGATTTCACTAAGTATGTCAAAAACATTGATGGGAAAGATAATGTCTTAGGGAAAGAGATATTGCATTTGAAGTTAAATAAAGTCCCAAAGGGACTAGTTGTTTTAGAAAGAGCCTTTGATAGTAAGGATAGACAATACTCTGATGCATGTGTAAATAAATCTGGAGATTTGGAGGAGGTTAATGTGGGAATGGGGGAAGTTCCTAAGAATTTATTTATGGATAAAAAAATGTTACCCAAAGTCAAGGAGGATCTAACTAATCTTTTAAAGAAGTACAAAAGAGTCTTTGCTTGGACATATGATGACCTAAAGGCATATAATGAGGATTTGTTTCAACATGAAATCACATTGAAGGAAGATGCCAAGCCCTTTAGGCAAAATAAAATGCCCATAAATCCCACCCTAAGGCCCAAAATGGAGTAGGAACTGAAGAAAATGAAAGATTCTGGGATAATTAAGCCCATTAGGCATTCTTCCTGGGTTTCCAATTTAGTATCTATCAAGAAGAAGAATGGGGATATTAGGTTGTGTGTGGATTTCATAAACTTGAACATGTCTTCCTTAAAAGACAACTATGCTCTCCCTAATATGGAGAATATGTTGTAGAGAGTTGCTGGATGTGAACTCATGTCCATGATGGATGGACTCTCTGGGTATAACTAGATTATGGTCAAAGAGTCTGAGCATTTTAAGACTAATTTTACCACACGATGGCGAACATATGTATATGTTAGGATTCCTTTTGGTTTAATGAATGTTGGGGCTACTTTCTAGAGGGCCATGGATGTTGCATTCTCATATTTCTTGCAAAAATTTATTTAGGTCTATCAGGATGACCTCACAACATATTCAAAGAAGGAAGAAAAAAATTGTGAGCACCTGGAAAAGATTTTTGAAAGAGCCTTAGAATTTGGGATTTCTCTGAATCCCAAGAAATACATTTTTGGAGTGAGAGAAGGTAAATTATTGGGGCACATTGTTTCAAAGGAAGGGGTTAGAATTGACCCAGATAGGGTAGTTGATATTGAAAAAGTACCCATCCCAAGGAATTTTAAGGGAATTCAATATTTCTTTGGATAGGTTAATTTCTGAGAAGATTTGTCACTAGCTTTGCTTAGAAAAGTAGGCCAATTTCAAAAATGTTGAAGAAGGATGCTAAAATGGAATGGGATGGGAAGGACACCCAATATTTTCAAGAGATTAAGCAAGATATCAAAGATGCCCTTGTCCTGAGAACTCCTGATTATTCAAATCCCATGAATATTTTTTCATTTGCATCTTGTCATACTATTGTTGTTGTGTTGTTGTAGAAAAATGAAGATGGGTTTGAATAGCCTATTGCCTTTTTTTGCAAATCATTACAGGCTGCAGAGCTCAAATATGATATAACTGAGAAACAAGCCTATGCATTAATAAAGGCTATGAAAGCTTTCAGATGTTATTTAATAGGTGTTATTGTAGTAGCTTATGTCCCCTCAGCAGCAGTAAAGGACATCTTTACTCAGCAAGAGGTGTCAAGAAAAAGATGTAGATGGATCAATAGGATTCAGGAGTTTAATATAGAAATCCAAATCACTAAGTTGGTTAGAGGGATGGTCTTAGCCAAATTTATGGCTATTGTAAAATTGGATGCAAACCACATCAATACTCTAGGGGAGGAACATAGACCTTTCATATGTGACCATGGCTATTGAGATGGGTACAACAATATTATTTATTATTTACAAAGAATGAACTATCCACAGGGCATGAATGAGAATAAGAAAAGGACATTAAAGTTACAAGCAATCTATTTTGCCCTGATCAGATGAGTTGTGGTGGAGGAACCCTGAAGGAATTCTACTGAAGTGTGTTGATTGAGAACAAGCAGATAGGATTCTGAAAGAAATGCACAGTGGAGTGTGTGGTGGCCATTACATGACCAAGACTACTACACATAAGATTTTAAGAGCGGGATTCTAGTGGCCAAATATTTTTAAAGATGCTCATCAACTGGTTAAAAAATGTGATGCTTTCCAACCTCTGGTAAGCTAAAATTCTCAGGTAATGTGCCCCTTACACTAGTGGAGGTTCAAGCCCCTTTCTAGCAATGGGGTATTGATTTGGTAGGTGAGATAGCTACTAAGTCTAGTGGAGGACATTCATGGATTATTGTAGCTACTGACTAATTTACTAAATGGGTTGAAGCAATCCCCACTAAGAGAGCAACTAGTAAAGTAGCACTAGATTTTTTATTGAAGAATATAATTACTATTTGGGTGCCTAGAGAAGATAATCTCAGATAATTCCATGTGTTTTAAATCTAAGGAGTATATCAATTTTTGTGCTGAATATTGTATTGAGACATCTTACTCTGCACCTTACCACCCACAAGGGAATGGCCAAGTTGAGTCCACTAACAAATTCCTCCTTAAGATTATTAAGATAGTTCTGGATACAAAAAAGAAGGCATGGGACTCAAAGTTGACAATGGTTGTTTGGGAAGACAGAGTGACATCTAAAAAAGCCATAGGATGTGCACCTTTTGATCTAGTTTATGGGATCCAAGCAAGACTTCCCCAAAATAACCTAATGTAGATGTACAAGTTTGTTCAAATCTATGATGATGATATTGATAATGACATGCAATTGAGAATTGATGACCTGGTGGAATTAGAAGAAGCTAGGAGGGAGGCTTCTATGAAAAATGCTAAGCTTCAATTGTAGGTAAAAAACATATATGATAAGAAGACAGTCTCAAGATAGTTTGATGTGGGAGATTATGTTCTCATGTGGAATGCCAGATTGGAAGACAAGGGAAAGCATGGGAAGTTTGAACCAATGTGGCTGGGACCTTATATTGTCCATGAAAGGTATGTGCAAAATTCTTATTTTTTAAAGGATCTTACTAGAATCATTTTAGAAATGCCAGTTCATGGACAGATCTTGAATTTATACTTCTCCTGAAGTCTAATTATCCATGAACATTAGGATTGTGTATATAGTGTGTTTCTGCAAGTGTGTTCTTTCTGTCTTAGTTTAGTTTTCTTTTCTATTGTGTGAGTAGTTTAGTTTTCCATTAGGTTGGTATGCTCCCCCTGACATTCTAAATTCTTGTAACACCTACAGGGGGTATTCATCCCCAGAAAGAGCCACTATTAGGTCTAGTTAAAAAAATTTCAAAACAATGAGTCCTTGGTCTATTTTTGCAAAAGGGTCTTATATAAATTCTTTAAACCCTTGCTTCCATGCTTCTAAGTATAAAATTTGATCCTCAAACCCTAAACATTGAAGTGGTTTCTAATTCTGCATTACCTTTTTTCCACTTAAGTCATGTGTCTTGCATGTGTTCTTTTAAAAATGTTTGCGTTCAATAGTTTGTAAGTATCCTAACGCTATGGTCCCTTATTAATCCCTAAGTCTAAAGTCTGCAAGTACTTTATTAAAACCACTATTTGTTGAGCTAATGTATTTTGATCTAACGGCCCACTTAATTTCTTAGTATCAAAATGATTGACATCTATCCTATAAGCAACTAATTCTGAGTGACGTGTGTCTCTGGAGTGATGAGGGCCCTGTTGCAGGTAGTTTGATGAAGATTAAAGCATGGATAGATTTGACAGTTGACTTGATCTCTTATGGATAAGATGTGCACCATCTAATGTGTAAGCCATTAAGTGGTGGTGACATGTGGCAAATAGTGGGCCCGGGTATTGTGAACACCTATGAACGCAGACAAATTCCTTCTGATCCAACATATGACTTAATTGCTTATCCCAAAGATGTGCAAGATCTATTAGTTAAGTCATTAAGCCATGATAATGCGTGTCCTGATGATAACGTGTATTCCATTATCAGTAAAGGTGATCGTAGGTTAAAAGGTTGAAAATCCAAAGAATATCTAAGGGCTGACTTGATTGCTTAACAACAAAGTAAACATGATCTATCATTTAAGTGATTGAGTCATGGCGCCACGTGTCCTAGCGGGTCTGACTAAGGTCGTAAAGAAGGAATTAAAGATAAAGCAAGTGCAAAATGATTCGATGGTTGACTTAATCACTTAAAGGCAAAGTGATCGACATCTAAAGGATAAGTGATTAATTTTTGGTGACACGTGGAAGAAGGTGGGCCCTGTACAGTGCAGAGATGAGTTAAAGAAGATGCAGTTTCAGAAAGATCAGCCCGGTTCACATAATGACTTAAAGGAAAGATGTGCAAGATCTAGCATCTAAGCGATTAAGTGGTGGTGACACGTGGCCTAGTTGATAAGTTGCATCCATAGTTAGTAAACTTAGGGTAAAGTAACTTGTGGCCAGATTAACAAAGATCGGAGAGCTAACTTTATGACTTATGGAGAAGATGCACAAGATCTATCATTTAAGTGATCAAGTCATCCTAACATGTGTCCCAAATGAATAATTGTTTCCGTGAAGTAATGAGATCCGCTCGATGAAGGAGATGTTGTTGAAGATTTGCAGTCCAAATTTAAAGTTCTCAAAGTGGTCATCAGTGAACCCTTAAGTGGCAAGTTTCAAACCAGGTGAATTGATTGCAGGGCATGTGGCCACTTCAGTAGAATTCAATGTGAAAGACTAATTTTATTGAAGCCATATAATTCATTTCTTAAGCTCGAAGCTACCATAATCATCAAAGTCATTGAATCAAAGATCAAAATTGCAGTGATATCAAGCTCTGTGTGACAAATTGCAGAATGGGTAAGTCTTCTATGATATAGTAAAAATTTATGCTTTCAGTAGGGTTTGGAATTTTGAAAGAGTTAGAGAATTTTAATATAATCTGATAATCATTCTCGTAAGAAACCCTAAATTTAGAAGATGGCCGCTAGGATTGAATTCTTTGGCAATGTGGAGTATAAAGATAGAAATGTATGAGATGACCTTATACAAAAATTAAGTGGTTCTACAAATGATTCTACCCAAATTAAGAGAATTGTTCCAGTACATCCTCATTTTAGAGTCAGAGAGGGCTTGTATGATATGGTTAGATGGGCTTAATATGGCAATATCAGCATAAGTAGTTTAAATTTGTTCAAAACTGCTTATAGCCAAAGAAATTCTCTCTCCCCCAATTGCAATATATGGGATCTAGATGTGGGTAAGTTGATAGTTCTTGGAGTGTTCATGGATACATACCTATTAATTTTAATAGCCAAAACATATGATAAAGTATCTAGGTTCTTGAGAGATACAGAGGGGAATGTACTTTTGACTGCCATAGCCGATGAAATCAGAAAGGTCTTAAATTTAAGTGACCTCTCACTTAAAATGGATGATATTTATTTTGACCACTTCAAAGAGGTATATCAAAATCAGAAGGAATACTATAGGAATGAGGCTTTGAAAGGATATTTTAATAGGATAGGGGGTCTGATTATACTAGCCCCTAATACACTAGAGCCTTTTAAAATGGACTATTTTAATAGCAAGGCTAGGGGAATGTATAGTTCCTTGTGCCATGTGCTAGGAGAAGATGAGGAAACAATGATGCATATTCATTTCATGCTTATGGTTGTTCAAATTTTACATCCCCACCTGTCTGTTATTTTTTATTATGCTACCTACATTTCTAACTTAATGCACCAGGGTTTGATATGTATTAAGGATTCCAAGATAGTCCAGCCAATGGGATGGTACTCCTTGATGATGCATATGATTTTTTTTAATAATGCTGACTACTTTGAAGAACAAATGGATCTCACAAAATTTTAGGATGATGAAGATATGCCTGTTCAGTTGTGGAGTACTGACTTATCTTGGGAAAGGAAAGAGGCCAATTACATAAATTTTGATAGATCTTTTGCATCTAGGCTTGGATAATTATTATGTAAGGACAACCCTAGAATTAATGTAGGTGTGTTGAGACTCTTGATACCATTGGAGTATGCTCCAAAATTGAAAATTAACCACAATTGGGGTGATTTTATTTTATACCCTATCTCAACAATCATTATGGTTTATGGCTTCAGGGGAATTCCAAATGTCCTCCCTTATAGAGTGCCACTCAAGATTGGTCTAGCAGAGATTCTTAGGAAGTTAGGTGGATTGAAAGAGGAAGCCTTAACTAGTAAAATAAAAGGTAGCATTTTCCCTACCCTCACCAAAGTCCATCATTTTATCATTACAAAAGGGGGATGGACCCAGTTTGATAAGTACCTAGAGTCATACTAGTTAGAAACATCAGTGATGAGGTGTGTAGATAATGAAGGTTTTATCATTGACATGTTTAGAAAAAGAACCAAATGCCTAGAATTAGTTCATCCATTCAACTTCCCAGAAGATATAATAAGAAATGAGTTTGATCTAATGGAACAAGAAATTAAGAAGGAAAAGTGGTTAGCTTATAAAAAAAATTTAGATTGTATCAACAATTTTGATAGATCATATGATTCCCTGAAGGCATTTGCATCCTGGAAAAAGAAATTAGAATCTCTAATGAACATGTTTGAGGACATAATGCAAGCCCTAGATCAGAAGAAAAAGAAAGTGATCGAAGCAGAGCCAGAAAAGGCTAATTCTGTTTTGAGAAAAATGTCACAAGGCAAGGTTGTCCCACAAAGGAGGTATGTAGTCTACCAGCAAAGGGGTTACAAAACAATCTTTCCCAGAGATGGAAAGGCATCTGAGAAAAAGGGAAAAAGGCCAATGGATACAAGTGCCCAGACATTGCCATCCCCAAAAAGGTAAAGGGTGGAAGAAAAAGAGAAAAAATAGGGTGATGTCTATTCTCCTTCTTTGTCTCCCCTGCATATGTATGACCAAAGCATTTTTGAAAAATTGGTAAGGATAGGAAATACTGGACATATTTTTTTCATAGCATAGGAGTTACAAGATGGAGTGCCAGAGACACCCAAGCATGCAACATTGGACCTCACAGTAGAAAATTTTGTTGGAAAGGAGCTAGATTCTATAACCAAATAGGCCAGTGATGAATTTTTATCTGATGATGAATTTGTTAAGGCTAGGGATTTCATCCAAATCCTGTGGAGAGTGCACATTGATGAGTTCAAAGAAAAAATCCAAAAGTTGCAAGAAGGTCAACCTAACAAGAACAAGGAAGACATTGAAAAAGAAGTAAAATAGGAGATGATGGAAAATTTTGATAAGATCACCCCTGAAGAAGGAAAGGAGTTAGTGAATAAAGAAGGATTCCTCATCTTGCCTTAATGGGATCTTATTGATGCCATCATATTTGATGTTGTAAGAAAAGAAGCTAAACCAATGCACACCAGTGGGACATCAATTGGTGACAAATTTAGTGAAGATCATGTAGCACTAGTGATATGGTCTCTCAAAAGGAAATACAAAAAGAGAGCTGACAAAGGTGATCAAGCTGAACATGCAGGTAGTCTTGTGGTGAAAAGAGTATCAGATACCTCAGTGGTAGAAGTAGCTAACCTCACTATGGAAACAACAAAGTTGAGCTTAAACATAGGTGAGAAACAAGAAGATGAACTCAAAATCTTGAGGGAAAAATATGAGGTAGTCATGAATGCATATAACGATGAGAGGGTCAAGTCCATTGAAAAGGACAACAAGATTGCCTTCCTTCAAGGAAAGAAAATAGTTTATTTTTTTCCTCAGAGGATAATTACACAAGATCCTCACCAGGCATCATCATCAAGCCCAATTATAACTTACCCTCCTTATCCTGCACCATCAAACCCTACCACACAAGAAGAATTGGAACAAGAGAAAGCAAGATTGATTGCTGAAAGAACTGAGCTAGAGAAATCAAAGGAGTGGGTTGAATAGTCTGAAGATTTTAAAGAAGCATAGGCATGGGTGAAATGGAATTATGTTGAAAAAATACATAACACGCTCAGGCATTGCACTCATGAATTAGTTCCTACTGCTATTTATTCATAGGGGAAAAAAATTATGACAATATTGAATGAATACAATGTAGATAAGAAGAACTGGGATCAAATGGTAAATATATGGAAGGGAAAGAGAGGAAAATTGAAATTCTTTCACACCACATGCAAAAAAAAAACAATGTTAGCATTATTTTGACTGGTACTTATAAATGTGTCAAGTTGCTGATGGACATGGATATAAGAAGGAGCATCATCATAAGGAAGGTAATGGCTTTAAAAAGGGAATATTCAAAGGACAGGCATGAGATGTTTCCCAATATTTTTAAGAAGAGTGATGATATGAAAGATGAAGCACTATGGCACAGAAAAATGAATGAGGCACTGGCAGTAAGAACCAATAGCATTTTTACTCTGGAAAGCACGATGTTGTTTGTGCAAACTATTGAGATAGTTGGTAAAGCTAGAGAATTTTTTGAATTTTGGTTAGAAGAGATTGAAAAGGCAAGTGTCAATTGGAAAGAGATTAACAAAATAAAGGATGAGGTCCTTAGCTTCGCCTGGCCGAGTGATGAGGTGTATGCCTCTTGGAAGGACATGTACATTATGGTTGATCAAGAAGAAGGTGATAATATGCAATTGGATAGTTAGGCTCAACACATTGGATGATATAGGTAAAGATGAAGATCCTACATCACCAACATCAAAGACAACAGACTCCAAGTGGCTCCTTCCAAACAACTTTGAAGCAGTTACAAGTACCAAGTGGTCAGGAGACAGAATATGTTGATTATCTATTGTAAAAAAGTGGTTATCACTTCATTAGCTATTTTGTATTTTTACTGAGTCATTTGTTTTGTCCTTATTCCAAATTATTCATAGCTTGTTGCAATCCTATTCTTTAAAAGGATTCCCAAGATCATTGGAAAGGGCTAGAAAATTTGGATTGTAAACAATTTGTAAAGTTTTCAGTCGAGAGTGGAAATATAGTATAATTTGTACTAGAAAGTTGTAAGAAATCAGAAATAAACCTGAGAGATCTTTTGCAGGTTATTAAAGAGGTTATCTCTGATGTACTTTTGTATACTGGAATAAGATTCTCTAAATTTAATACAAGGATCCAGATTCCAATCTCTCTTGTCTTATGTGTCTTGTGAGTTATGAATTTTCTAATTCATTAGCATAGTTTTCTCTATGTTTATGTACTTGTTTGAGAGTTCTGATCTAGGATCAGATTAAATTAGGCTTTGATTAATGCATAGATTCATTTGATACATGCTAGGATTCTATTAGCAATAGGGGTTTGGGGTAATTGTGTTATGATCTAAAATCTTTGGTGAATATTAATTTTAGTATATTGTATCTATGTCAGGATATAGCCCAATGGAAAAAGCATTGATCTAAAGCTGAAAAGTTTTGTATTATTACATATCTAGTTGCATATTGGTTGTGCTTACCTATAAAAAAATATTTAAAATCCATTAAGTCTACATTTGTGCAAGTTTGTTGTGAATTCCTATCTCATGTTCCTTTTCATGGTTGATGTTCAATGGGTAATTAGCCAATTATCTAGTATCTCTCAGTCATGTTGAGTCATTGTGAGATTACTGCTTGATAATACCATATTAGATATATCAGAAGGTATTACAGGGTATCTCCCCCTTGGTGTAGTAGGACTTAAAGAGTAGAAGTATTAAGAGAGTGCTTTTTAGTTGGTTCTTTTCTTGCATGAACAAATATTTGGAGGTGGCTCCTCTATAAAATAGTCATAAGAAGAAGAGATTATTGTTGTTTTTATTGCAACATAAAAATAAACTATCAGAATGTATTTGAAGCAGTAACAATATTAATAAATAAATTATAGTTTATGTTCTATATCTTGTGTTTTCTCTTTATATTTCTATTCTAGCTCTTATATGTTTAATTTGCAAGGCATTTTAGATATACCAATTACAAGGTGATTGTGCAGTTACTTGTGAGTTTCTTCAAGGAAGGAGTAATTGTTATAGGTAATCCCAAAGATGTAAGCATTATTGTTAGGATCTGATAACAAGGGTTTGGGAGTGAAAGGATAGTATGTAAGGCATTCTATCTAAACTGCATATAGTTTCTTTAATCTATTTATTGTGGATTTACATTTGATATTGACTCTTTGCCCAAGGATTAGGCACTGGTTTGGAGTTTGGAAAATAGTTAATGATCATCCAAATTTTAAAAACAAATCATTCATTCACCTTAGTATAAAGAATATATCTTTTAAAGCAATTGTATTAAGAATACAGTTCAGTTTGTTGATTCCTTCAAGAGAGAATCACTAGCTTAACCCTCTTAGGTTCAGAGAACTCCAAAAGGAAGAAGGATGAGAATCCTTATCTCACTAATTTTTTTTTATGGTCATGTTCATGGTTTGGCTTATTAAGCTCTGTGTCAGATTGATCAAAATTATCTTATTCTACTAATTGATGCAGTAAGAGTCCATAGATAAACTAGTGAAATCCCTAATCCACTATCACAGATATTGATAATCAGTAATTATTTGAAGGTACACCCGCTTGAGACTGTGGATCTCAAAGTAGAAGGAGGAACTAGTCCTCATCAATTAGGCTTTCTCTTGCATGATTTAAATTGGAAATATAAGGAGTAAGCATTCACACTATTTTAAGGATCTGCACGAAAAATCCCTAACACCCCCTTTGGCATCAATGAAAAAGGAACATGTATGCACTAATTTATAGAGGCCAAAAATATGAACAACACAACTCATGAAATATTTACCACACTCTACTCCACATAAGGAGAAGCCACAAAAACATCAATCCATAAGAATGATTGCTCTGTAAAAACACTCAACTGATGCATTTATAGATTTGGCTAGAAGGGGAAATTACCCCAAGATTACCTCAGAGATAATCAAAACTATTATTTGGCAAGCGCTTCACGAATATATCTACAATATTCACTTTAGTAGATACATACTCTAATGTGACTTTTGTCTCGCTGACTTTGTCTCTCAAGAAAATATATTTGATAGAAATATGCTTTATTTTTTAATGAAACACACGGTTCTTAGAAATATTGATAGCACTTGAATTGTCACAGTATAAAGAAATAGGCTCATCAATATCCACTCTGATATCTTTTAGCATTTGTTTCATCCATGCCACTTGTGTATAATTAATATCAGTAACAACATACTCAGCTTCAACAGTAGATTGTGATATACAATTTTATTTATTACTTTACCAAAAAACTAATCTCTTACCAAAGAAGAATTCTCCACCACTAGTGCTCTTTCTGTCATCCACATTACCTACCCAATCATCATCGATATATGCACTCAATGTAAAATCATCATCTTTACCATATGATAAAATATAATCAACTGTTCCCTTCAAGTATCTAAATATCCTCTTAACAGAAGATACATGTGATTCCTTCAGTTCTAATTGAAATCTAGAAAAAATACAAACAACATTCATAATGTTTGGTCTAGTTTGTGTCAAGTATAAAAGTCCACCAATCATTGATCTGTATCTAGTCTGATTTTCATTAGGTGTATCATAAATCTTTGTTAACTTAAAACTAGTAATCATAGGAGTACCAACATGTTTTGAATCTTCTATGCCAAATTTCTTTAACAATTCTTTCACATACTTAGACTGAGAAATGAAAATACCTTTATCTATTTGAGTACTTTGCAATCCAAGAAATAATTCCATCTCACCTATCATAGAAATATAAAATTGATTTTGCATCTCATCAGAAAATTCCTTGCTTAGCTTGAAATTTCCACCAAAAATTATATCATCCACAAAGACTTCAACAATCAAGATATTATGATCAACAATTTTGAAGAATAAATAATTGTCAAGAGTACCTTTACTAAAACCAATCTTCAATAAATAATTATCTAACCTTCCATACCAGTATCTAGGGGTTTTCTTCAATTGATATAATTCTTTCTTCATTCGGAAATCTATGTCGTATTTATCAATCAAGGAAAAACCATATGGTTTCTCAATGTAGAATTATTCTTCCAACTCTCCATTCAAGAATGTAGACTTAACATCCATCTGATATACCATGAAATTTTTGTACGTATCATATTCAATAAACATTCTAACAACTTCAATTTTAGAAACAGGAGAAAAAATATCTTCAAAATAAATACCTTCCATCTGAGAATATACTTTACAAACAAGTATGTCTCTTCTCTAAACCACTTTACCATCCTCATTCAATTTTTTTTATAAATACCCATTTAGTACCAATCACATTCTTGTTCACATTTCTAGGAAAAAGAATCCATGTCTTATTCTTTTTAATTTTTTCTAATTATTCTTCCATAGCTTTTAACCAAATTTCATCTTTGCATGTGTTATCAACATACTTAGGTTCAATCTTAGAAATAAAATAAAAAATTGTTTCTAGAAATCTTTCCTCTATTTTGAACACCTTTTTTCCATCACCAATAATTTTATTCTTTGAATGATTTATCTTTACATACCTCAGAGTTTTTGGATTGAATTTGTAGCCAACTCTTGTGTTTCCAACTCTTCCTCATCTCCAAATTTGTCATTATTTTCTACTGATCCATTCTAATTATGATTCTTGTTTTGTGCTTGTGCAATATAACTTCCTTCTTCTTCATTTGATTCATAACTCCAAGATCTAACTGGTTTTTGAAAAATCTCATCCACTTTCACACTAGCACTCTCAATCATCTTTCTCAATCTATGATTATAATATTTATATGATTTTTTCTTTGTAGAATAACCAAGAAATATTCCCTCATAACTTCTAGGATCAAAAATTCCTAAATATTCATTTGTCTTAATGTAACATTTACTTCCAAAGATTCTTAAATACTTTATAGTAGGAATATGATCATACCATATCTCATAATAAGTCTTACCAGTACTATGCTTAATTTTAAAGCAGTTAAGTGTATAAAAAATAGTGCTAACAAATTCTCTCTAATAGATCTGTGAAACATTCCATTCAATCATCAATGTCCTTGTAGTGTCAAGAATTGTTCTAATCCTTCTCTCTGCAATTCCATTATTCTATGGGGTCTAGAGGAGACATATTCCTATTTATTCCATTCTCTTCACAATATGCATCGAAGTCTCTATATATAAACTTTCCACCTCTGTCAGATCTCAAAAATTTTAGCTTCATTATTATGTCAGTCTCAACCAGAGCTCTAAAAATATTGAATTTGTCAAATACCTCAAATTTTTCTTTCAAAAATGTAACCCACATCATCCTTGAATAATCATCAACAAAGAGAGTAAATTATCTATCTCGATAATAACTTATTGTTCTACCATGGCCACATAGGTTAGTATGCACCAGATTGAATAATCCACTCAAAGAATAAGTCTTTATTTTAAAAGTAGATTTAGTTAGCTTACCCAATTGACATTCCTTACACATTTTATTATCAGGCTTCAATAATCTAGCTAAATCTCTTACAACATTTGTAGTGCTTATCTTCATAATGTTATCAAATTTTACATGAAAAAAAATCTTATGCCACAACCAACTGTCATCAACCTTTGAAATAAAACATCTATTCTTAGAATATATCAAGTGAAATACATTAACCCCAGTCTTTGAACCTAATACAATCTCAATTCCAGTGCTTCCAATGATTTTACACATTCCATTCTTGAATTCCAAGTGATATCCCTTATCAACTAACTGTCCAACACTCAAAAGATTATGCATTAAAACTTCAACATACAAAACATCATCAATATTACTCTTACCATCAATTTTAATTGAACCTTTTCCTTTGATCAAATAGGGAGCATTGTTATCTAATATAACAATACCACCATCATAGACATCAAGATTCACAAATTTTTTTTTGTCTTCGGTAATGTGATGTGAACATCCACTATAAATAACCCAGTCATATCTCTTATCCATATGAGAAACCAAGGATTTATCTTCAATAGAATTCTCATCTTTAATAGAAATGAACACAATATCATCTTCACTCTTCTGAGATTCATCATCAGTAGCATAGTAGAATTTCTTTTGATATTTATGTCTAAACTTCGTATGCTTGTACTTGGGCTCTTTGTTAGGACATATAGAAGCAATGTGACCAATCTTATTACATGAAAAATACTTCAAAGTAAACATTCCTTCATACGTACTAGATCCCTTAGGTAGCTTCTTTGCAAATAGGGATTACATCTCTTCAATCTCTCTTTCTTTTTTGTCAAATTGTTCCTATTTCTTAGTATATTTACCAATCTTAGATGAACTTTCATCAAGGTCATATCTTTTCTTATCCTTATAAATAGTATCTTTAAATGCATATTAAAATTTAGGAAATTTATCTCCAAATTCACTCATTTCAAAAGCACATAACTTACCAACCAATGTATCTATTGTCATCATAGAAACCATTATGATATCTTCAATAACAAAAACTTTATGATTGTAAGGAGGCAAGGACCTCAGAATTTTTGAAACAATCTCCTCTTCCTCCAATATTCCACCAAGACATAGGATTCCACAAACAAGGCCAGTGATATTATTCACATACGTAGTAATTTTCTCATCTTCTTTCATCCTCAATGCTGCATATCTTCCTCTTAGAATTTGCAGCTTCGCTTTCTTCACAAACTTGTCTCCTTAATATAATGTTTCTAAATTTCCCCATACTTGATGTGTAGTCTTCAATCCTAGAACATTTGTATACTCAACATTGGATAAGGCACTCTTTAAGACTTCATATGCTCTAATATTAATCTCATATTCTTTCATCTCCTCATTAGTCGTAGTAGCAAGATCAATTGAAGGCTTGTAATTTTTTATTTGTAATGACCCAATGTTATTCACTAAGAAATCTCAAGTGTGTAATCATCTGGTCCTTCTATATAGTATAACTTGTTCCTTCAAATCTTAGACTATTCTTCTTAAAGTTTGACATCCCATATCTCCTCAAGTGGTCAAGCTTCTCAAAGAGGATACTAGCTCTGATACCAATTGTTAGAACTTAAGAAACACACACACAAATGAGAGTGGGGGAGGTGAATAAATTATGCCACACATAATAATAAAATTTCACCAACTTACAAACTTTAATCTTAGATCTGAATGATAAACATGTAAGTAAGATCTCAACACAATAGCAACACATAACACCCAGATTTTTGATGTGGAAACCCTATTTTGGAAAAGACCATGGCGGGGTTGGAACCCACAAGATAAATGCACTCAATCATAAATATTGTACCATGTTATGAGTATTAAAAAAGGGGAATGCAATTACATTAAGGCACACTGCCTAGAGCTCACTACTCAAGAACAATTACAAAAAGGCTCACTTCCTTAAAATACAATCTGATCATAGATCAAAGAGGACTTACAATCCAAACACATATAATGACAGATAACATATTTTATACTAAAAAAGTTCCAATGAAGTGCAAAAATCTCTAACTTATTTCAGATTCCACTCATTTCTCTTCTCACAACATCATGTAAATCATTTATTTCATCTATCCACACATTATCACACTTCCTTTCTTTGCAACTTTGAATTATTACATATATAAATACAATCCATCAACTCATCTCAACTAGGTCGGCCAGGGACCTAATTCCCAAAAATTAATAAATTACAATTTATTCCACAATGTGATGCATTGAATGTTGGCCAGGACATTGCAATGATCCATTTTAACAACCTTGAACATGCTCAGATCCATAAATCATGATCTAAAAGATCACATCACATTATATCATCATGTCCAATAAGACCAAATGAAGAACACCAACATGTTAGATGATAATCATGCAACCCGATCACTTAAAAAAATGTGAACCAATAACATGATCAGAACTTCATCAATAAACGTGAAGTACTTCAACAACCTTTGCATCAACATGAACTCAAGATATAAATCCATATCTACAATGTTCATCAACAATAATATCTATAAACTCTATTAATCAATAAATATAGGTTTGTAGTATCCAAATCATGAACCACTCGATTTCAGGACACATATGCATGTCCCAAACTCACTACCATGTTACCAACCAAAAATTCTTCAACATCAATCCAAAAACTGAAACTCTATCTTTTCCTGAATAACTAAATTACCAGATACTAGTAAATCAATCATAACTCTCTCAAATCATCACTCTAACATCCGTGAAGAGACATGCATTAGCTACAAACATCTCAGAACACAAATATATTATCACAATTGTATATCTTCTGTGTAATATCTGTACCAAGCAATTAAACCTCATTGAACATACTAGGAACATTTTCTTCAATAGTATAAGTATGTTGATATCAATGATAAAACATTAATGTCAGAATAAATGCATAATCTTAACATCTCAAAAATATCCAACAATGTTGACAATAATTTATACTTCAATATTGATAATGAGGACATTTTGATTGTTGAGGTATTTGTTGATGGCATTATCTTTTGGGGGAAATGATAATATAAGTCAACATTTTTCCATGGAGATACATAATGAATTTGAAATTTCCATGATAGGGGAGATGAAATTATTTTTGGGGTTGCAAATTATTCAGTTAGAAGTAGGGATATATATTTTTATCTCAGGCCAAGTCTATAAATAAATTGTTGAATGTTTTTGGGTCAAATGACTCAAAACCAATAGGTACACCTATGGTGATTAGGTGAAAGATAAAAAAAGGATGATTATTTCCCTAAGGTAAATTAATCTATATAAAGATCAATGGTCAGAGATTTACAATATATAACTTATACAAGACCAGATGTTACGAATGAAGTGTGTCTTATAGAAAGATTTCAAGTAGAACCAAAGAGGAGTCATGAAGTTTTTTATTATGGAAAAAATAGGTTTTGAAGGGGCCCCAAAACCCTTTACAAACATATTTTGGTAGGAATCTAAAACCCAGCTAAGACGAGATGCTGCTAAAGAATGTGCATTTTAACCAGGATCCCAAAATAAACAAGCAAATGACAGCTAGTAAAGAAGAAACCCTAAAACCCTAGCTACCTAGAAAATAGGCCTAAACCATACTCCATTAAGTTTTTTGGAGTTTTAAAGCTCCCCAAACATAAATCCAAGGTTTAGACAGGGAACCCAGAACCCTCAAGACCAACATCATAGGGCATCATCACCCCAAGACTTGATTTTGACCTTAATCAAAAACACCCTGCTTCCAGGATGGGCCCTTCAAAACTATCAGCATCCATCTAAAAACTCCTACCAACAACCAGCAAAGGGAAAATCATTCTAAAGAATAGAACCAACTAGCCACTTGGGGTTAGGCCTGGGAGGAGAAGAATCTCCCATAGACCAATTAGCACCAAGGGCTTACCACCAATGTTGAACTTGCACCACAAAAAATCCCACTCAGGCTTGAAATATGAAGGGCCTTCCCCTATCCAATTCCAACTATCCCCCATGTAGCTAAATGGTATAGGAAACCACTCGCATCCACACACAACCTCCACCTAGTAGCACCTATCCACCTCCATAGGATGAGCCTCCACCTCAATAGGATCTTCCACCTTAATAAGATGCACGGGGGAAGATATCATAAGCAGAGAGATAGTCCACCGCCAAGAAGCCACAAGATCAAATCCCAACTCAACAGGGAGTACTCCACCTTAGTTAGATTAGTGCACAACCAAAAAATACCAAAGGGAAGAACCCCTAAAAGAGAGGATTCCAGGCAACAGTCACTGCAAAAAAGGAATCCAAAACCAGTGGAGGGACAAGATCGGCCGTAAAAGACAAAGAAGTAGAGGAAGACACAAAAAATTCTTTCAAACCATCTCTACACCCACCCCCACAGGGTGGGCCGCTCATACAATGAAAAATAGATAAACTAGCCTTGAACCAGAAGGAAGAATGCTTCTAGATAGCTCCAGAGCTCTCTACTTCATCATGCATAGAGCAAGACCTGAATTCCAGACTCTCCTTCTCCAAGAGATGAAACAGGGCCTGATGCAAACCCCTATCAACATCAAAAATGACATAGGTGAAAGAATAATATCCCCCACCATCGCAAGCAGAAGAAACATCTCCACCATCATCCTCACCATTGTCTTCTCCCTCATATGAATCTCCCTCTACCCCTCCCATGCCTGCAGAAACCCACCCTCCCATGCATGCAGAAACCCTAACACCCACAGTGCTACCTCCGCTTTTCTCACCCAAAAAATTAATTTTGAAAGCTTTAATGACTCAGTTGTTAGAGGAGTCATGAAGTTTAAGTAAAGAATATATTCAAGTACTTAAAAGGGATAGTGTACTTTAGGATATGGTATACTAAAGGAGAATATTTTATTTTGAGTGCATATACAGATGCAGGTTGGGTTGGAGATGTTGATGGAAGGAAAAGAATAAGTGGTGGCACATTGTTCTTGGGTAGAAGATTGGTTTCTTAGATAAGAAAGAAGAAAAATTGTATTTCACAATCCACTATAGAGGCAGAGTATTTTTGTGCTACTATTAATTGTACCCAAGTAGTGTGGATGAAGAAAATGTTGTCAGATATAAAAATTGTTCATCACAGGCATTAAAATATTTGAATTTTAATTTGCCTATGTGTATGGGAAAGAAATATCTATTTACTTTTCTTTTGGTAGTTTTTTTTTTGTTCCAAAATAATATATTTGTGTTCCCTTTGTATCTCTTCCCATCTATTTGAAAATACATAACCGCATTTGTACCATAGTGATGGGTGGGTGTTGATTACCATTTCCTACTTTTTGGAGAAAAGCATACCCATGTTTGTAGAATATATTCATTTGTTGCATATCATATAATGGAGTTATACCTTTTAAAATTTAGAGAGTGAAGCAATCACATGTTCACTCAACTATTGCATAGAAGATAGGATTTTCTTTGGGCTAGAGTCATATTTTTTTTGAAAGCCAATATGTTAACCAACACATTTTTGGCGACTCCGCTAGGGAGACGAAAATACAAGTGCCTTTTAGTTTCAGACATTTAATGGTGCATTAAAAAAACAAAGGATGGAGACTCTATTTTATTTGAGAATATTAGGAAAATGATTCAATACCAAGCTAGGACAAGGAACCAATCCAAAAATAGATGTGCACCAACAATTGAAGAAATTCATGCTGAAGATGATCCAACACTTTAGACTTTTTACAATTCTTTCAAAGAAAGCATATATGAAGCAGAGAAGAAAGGATTGAATCCATATAAAGGTCATAGATCTATACAACTATTAAAAAGTGGACATCAAATATATTATCAAATCAAGAACTTGGAGAAGTAGACTCATTAATCCCAAGTTGTGGTAAAGGGACCAAAACTAATGAAAGAATATGAAGAGTTAGCATCTTATAAATTTTCAATATTTGTGAGAAAGATGTGCAAAATATGACTAAATGGAATGATTTATCAACACCTTGAGTTATTAATCAGCAGGAGGAAAAAATTCCTCATGCTGAAGATAAGGAACCTACATTTTTCTAACATGCATGTAAATAAGGCCAAGTGAGAAATCATTTATGTCTTTTGAAAAAGAGGCATTGCTAGTTGAACACAAGAATATCTTCATTACATATTGGTTCTAGAAAGGATCAGATGATGAATTCTGGTGTGGGTTTGTGGGTGAGGATGGTCATATTACAAAATTTTATTTGGATAGATTGACTTGTGACACCGGTAATACAAGAGATGATGTGAATATCTCTCTTAAAAAAGAAATAGATGGGAAGAACTTGCAGGAAGAAAAGATGCATGCACAAAATAATGGTCAAGTAAAATCTAGTGAAGGTATGGAGAAGTTGCATCCTCAACCTACCCATTCTCTTAATGGTGATATTTCTTACATAAAAGAGGAGGAAACGTTTTCCTCAAAATTTGATCTTATGATAGTAGTATCTAATGCCCATAAATTACCATTAGCAATAGTAGGTATAAATTCTAATTCAAATTTTGGTATAGAAGAAGAACATTCTGTTTTACATGTGTCTCTAGTATGTTTAAATGAGGTTGCAATAAATGTGGTGCTTGAAGAAAATGTTACAATGGTGCTAAAACAGAGAAACAATTGGAAGAACCTAAGAACAAAATTAGTTGGGGCAGATTTCATATGTTGTATATACTCAAAGAATACTATGAAAATTTAAGGGTTAGAGATAATCCTCTTTTTGAAATTTATGATTCTTATTTATTCGATGAAGATATATTCTTTTCTCATGAAAAAATGAACTAGAAAAATACATCCTTGAGAATGGCTTTGAAAATGATATTTTTGAGACCATGGTGCAAAAACAAATAGAGGAAAATTATATTGTTAAATCTGATTTTTCAAATTGCTATAGACATTTGGAAAGTATTCTTAATGTTGACATTTCAAATAAACACTCAAAGACTTCTGCTAATGATTGTTGGTTTTCCAATGTAGTTGTTGATGATTTTTTAGTTGATGAAAGGGAAAACATGCAGGTTGAATTGGTGATTGAAGAAGATGAAATATCTTGAAAAAAGAATGGCTTTGTGTTTTATGGCATTGTTGACAATGATAACATTCCTAGTCCAATTCAAGGAAATGCTTATTTAAATTAAGGTACGTATTAAAATTTATTTCAGGTTGTTGGTTTCCATTTGTCTGAAACAAATTACAAAGGACTAGCTAGTGATTATCATAAAACCATAGAGATCTATGATGAAAAATAGATTCTTGTTTCCATGCAAGCATAAAAGGACTTTTTGTGTGAGTTGGGTTTCTTTTGGACTTATATATTATTTCTGAGTTTGTTGGTGCTTCATAATAATATACCTCTTCTCCATAGTGGGTCATATTTCTCACAACTTGTGAATGGCTTTGCATGATTCATCTATAGATTTCATAAGGTAGGGTTTTAACTACCCTATACATATGTTTGCATATCTGATGTAGTGATGGCAAGTTTTTTTTTGGTGATGACATAGTGATTTTATTACATGATGATAAAATATTATATTGTCATTGATGTCAACTATTGACTTTGTGTTCTTAGTATGTTGTCAAGCATATTTGTGATGAATGATGAGTTTCAGTGACTTTCAGTGGTTGCTATCTTTAGGGTAGGTTTAGGTATGTCTCTGGATGTCAAATGCATGAATACTACTATAAAAGTAAATTTATGTGAGAGTTGTAATTGAATGGTGTGTAACAGTACAACTACTAGAACAATTAATGACAGGTGACAAATGATTTGAATGTCTTGTCAAATCTCTGATGTATCTTGTGGCATGGTCATAGGATATGGTGGTTAACAATGTTCAAATTCTATATTTGCAATCACAATAAATTTGAGTAACCAATGGGAATGATAATTGATCGATGAGCAGAGTCAGTGTTATTCACCAGGTTAAGTGTGTGTTCTTGAGCTACCGATTGAAGATCTTGTATTGATGATCGCTATCGATGTGGAAATGATTAATGATGAATGATTAATGATCTGGTGATGTGTATTTGTGATTGGAGATGATTATCTAGCATTACATTGTTCGATGTTCTCTTGTGGAGAAGACTCTAGAGGAAGTTTTTGTATTTTCAAAATGTGTTTGACTCTTTGGCTCAATTTCATATGTAAATTGTTATGTAGGCTGGCGCGGTCTTGGAAATATGTTTTTTAGATTTAATTTTTTTTTTTGGCACATTGGATTTGAGAAGAATCCTTTGTAACTTCATTTTAGATTTTGATTAAGGTGGTGGATTTAATACTTCAGTATATAATGGTTGAAGTTGAATGCAAAATGTGTTGATCATGTGTTGAAAAAGTATGGCGTAAGGTGCATGCTGTGATCAAACCAGGGAAGAGTTAAGTATGCTCAGAAGAGATTGTGTGCTTTAGTGGATCTGATCAAGCATAGGTAGTGCTATTTTGAAGAGAATTGTTGTTTTTGTTTCCTAACAGTTACAACAGGTGAAGTCCCCTAACAGGGTAGATCCTAACATATCTTTATTGTAAATCCTTTAACAAGGTGACACATTAGGTTTTGTTTTAAGTCCTCTAAAAAGGCTACTCTTAATAGGGTAGAGGTTCTAATAGGCCTAAGGTAAATTCCTTAACCAACTAGCACCTAACAGTGTTGCTTTAATTTCCTAATATGCTTAAGCTCCTCACAGGGAATACTTCAGAAGAGTACATCATTTTAGTGGTTTCTAATCTACACCGTGGTTTTTTCTCTATTTGGGTTTCCATGAGATAAATTTGTGTGTCAAAATTTTGGATGATCTTGGATGTTTATGATTTTAATTTTCTACTATGAAGGTTAATCTTGTGAATGGTGATTAAAGTTTAAGTGATTGTAAAGTTGTTTTATTTTGTAGATTACCGATTCTCCCTCCCCCCTCTCAGTAATTTGATCCCGGGTCTAAACATTGGTATCAGAGAATTAGTCCTCTATTGTGGTGAATCTTAACAACTTGAGGTAACGAACTAAGATAATGCGAAAGGAGGGTCCTAAATTTACAAGAGAGAACTACTCAATATGGTGTGGTCGGATGAAGCTCTATCTTAAGGGATTTGGTGATCAGTATTGGGATCATGTGGAGAATAAGTATAATGTCCCCCTTGATGGGCAGCTCCCACTCCTAGAGATTTCTTAATCTCTACTAGACCTTCTCTTGGTCTTTCTTAGGGTTCCTATCATCACCCTAACTAGAGGATTCCTATATGTTCCTCTAATTCACTAGGAGCTCTCCAACAAGTTCTCTACAGTCCTTCTCATCCATGAAATTTCTTGGTCGTCCACTTTCCCATCTATCCTATCTTCTTTGGGATTGGATTCCTAACCTCCTTTAAGTCTCTTTCAACTCCCCTAGATCCAACCTTGTGGATCTTTCACCCTATTTCCAATTGGGTTCAAGATTTCTAGTATTCTAGGCCTTGTAGCCTTTTAGGCCTATCAGCCCTCCTAAACACTGAAAAAGTGGATTTCCTCTCAAAATACCTTAACACCCTTGGAAAATAATTATATATTCCTTGTGAATTTTTCCTAGGCTTAAATATTTACTAGGTCTTAGTTCCCCACCTTGTCTGTACATTGGACTTTCACCAAACCCCTAAAATTGAGGATTTCTAGGGCATGAACACTGGTTTGGATTCTTGTCTTTCATTAACTACACTAAAAACCTCATCTACTCATATCATTCCATAAACATGTATGTATTACATTCTCCTACACTCCTCTACCAAGGATTGGCACACACCAATCACCAAACAATCTTTATTGTCCTGCTCTGTTCAGTTCCCCTAGCCAAAATAACCAGTATTCGCCTAGGGCCTAAATGTTCTCATGTCTTCCCTGAACACACACACACTCCACACACCATATTTAAATTTTATATACAAGGCTTTAATTTATTCAAAGTGGTCATAAGACTTTGGACCACGAGAACTCCAAGGAAAGCCATTATTTACATGACTGGTCCAAAATAGGATAGTGAACCAGTAAACCCTAAATAATTTACAAAATGTTAACCAGTGAGATTAAACAATCAAACCAATTCCATAGAGACTAATAAATTAACACACAAAACACTCTCAATGCATTAATTCAACCCATTCAATCCGTTAAAGTATTGGATGATGGCTCTGTCTGCAAAATACAATGTAAATCCTTACTTCTCAACACACAGTCCGTACATAATGAACTCTAACTATCACTTTAGGGTTTGTTCCACCTTATATATCATATCCCCACATGTCTAGACCCTCATGTTAGGATTTGGGCATAATTAAATCCAATTCCTAAAAACTAGGAAATGTTGTCATGACAACTTTTACATCTTTTGTCAAAATGACATTAGATCAATTCCAATGGCCAAACTTGGTCCTAAAACTTATCATATGACCTTAAAACACTTAAAAACAATAAAACCTTGAATTCAACTCCATTTTGGAGTTTTGGTCAACCCTTTGACCTTTTGGTTGACTTCTAAGGATATAGACCCCTAGATGCAACTTGACCTCAACAACTACTCAACCCTAATCACTACTAACCCTAATCACACCTTAGACACACTTGGGACTTAATAACATAGTCCTTATTCACTGATGGTTTGCTAAACTAACCTACAAGCCAAAATGACCAAAAAGATCTTTCAAAGACCTTAGGGTGCTCTTGCACCACCCATAGGAACCCTAACTCGAGATTAGTTGAAGGTTAAGCATGACCATACTGCTACTATGGGAGCTATTGCAAGTGCTCTTTTAGATGTAGAGTATGATGATATTAAATACTTAGATACTACTTATTAAATGTAGGAGAAGTTGAAAACTGTCTATGGTGGAGATCCACATGTGCAAAAGGAAAATTTTGACATCTTAAGAGGAAAGTATGATGAGATGAGAATGCAAGACAATGAGAACATTGATCTATACAGCCAGAGAATCAAAGAAGTTTTTTCTTCTACCTAAGGTGTTGGTGGTAATATTCTTGAGGAGGATGTGGTAATAAAAATGTTAACAACTTTATTACCTCATTATTCTATTAGGATTTCATCTATTCAAGAGCTCAAATGTATAGGAACTTTTACTCTTACTATGGATGCATTAATCAGTAAATTAACTAAATTTGAGTTAAGTAATTATGATAATAGCATGCCTAAAGTTGAAGGTGCTTTCAATTCATCATAGACTCTTAAATCAGCTAGGAAAGGAAAGGAGATGTCTAATAGTTCTTCAATATGTCACTCTAATGACTATGAATCTATTTTATCTGAAGAAATAGATAAGGGGGAACTGGAAGCCTTAATTTCTAGAAGGCTTACTAGAGGGAAAGGTAAATACAAGGGTAAGTGGCCTTTGAAGTGCTTTGCATGTAAAAAAATGGACATATTTCCTCTAGATGCCCTGATAATAACAGGAAGGAAAAGCCAAGAAGATTCAAGGATAAGAACAAGAAAGCATGCTACCTAGCTAAGGAAGGTGTGACCAATGAGGAATTTGATGGAAGAGATGAAGAAGAAATTTGTCTGTTATAGTTAAGGAATATCCCTCAGAAGAGGGTGATAAATCTTTTGTTTCTAACATGAATCATAGTGGTAACTATATTATTGACAATGGGTGCACTCATCACATGATCGGTGATAAAAGAAAGTTCATCAAGTTGGAGGAATGTGAAGGAGGCTCAATAAGGTTTGGAAATGATGCTCCTGATCAGTGAAAGGTAAAGGATCTATTTCTTTGAATGATAAAACTATTTGTGATTATTTTTACTGGGTTGATTATTTAAGCTACAATTTGTTAAGTGTTGTTCAGTTAAATAACAAAGGTTTTAGATTGGAGTTAAAATGAGGTATATGCATAATTATTGGGAAATCAGGAGAGCTGATTACTTCTGGTGAAAAAATTAGAGGTAACTTGTTCCATCTGAATTCTACTGCTAAGAGTTGTCTGATTTCTAAGTTTGAGTATTTTTTGTTGTGGCATAAGAGGTTCTATCATGTTATAAGTTGATCAAAGTTAGTAAGATGAAGTTAGTGAGAGGTTTTCCTTACCTAGTGAAACCAAACAATGTAATGTGGAAAGAATGTCAGCTTGGGAAGTTAACTAATTCTATTTTTATCAGAAAAAATTATTCTTCTAAAAATATCTTAGATTTGGTTCATACCGATCTATGTGGTCCAATGAGAACTAGGAGGTACTATGGTGATAGATACTTCATGTTATTTGTTGATGATTTTTCTAGAATGATGAGGGTTATTTTTTTTAAGGACAAGTCTGAATCTTTTCACATGTTTAAGATCTATAAAGATAACGTAGAGAAGGGGACTGCTAAGACTCTAAAATGTCTTAGATTTGATGGAGTAGGTGAGTTTACTTCACATGATTTTATTAGTTATTATGAAGAATAGGGAATTCAAAGACATATGTCTACACCTAGACCACCTCATTAGAATGGTATTGTTGAAAGAAGAAATAGATCTATCATTGATTGTGCTAGAAAATTAATGATTTAGAAAGGTATTGCTTAGACATATTAGAGAGAAGCAGTGAGGACTAAAGTTTACACTTTGAAAATATTTCAGCTAAAGAAAGCTACAAACAAAACTCCCCATGAGTTTTGGTATGGTAGAACATCGTGTGTTAATTATTTCAAAATATTTGGGAGTAGATGTTACATTAAAAGAGATGAAAATTATGGAAAGTTTGATCCAAGAAGTGATGAGGAGATATTCTTAGGATATTCTTCTAAGATAAAACCCTACAAGTGTTTGAACAAAATGTTGGAAATATTGTTGAAAAGCTACAATGGAAATAATTGTTGTTTTGTCATTGATGTCAAACCTTAACTGGTGAGACTATTGCTATCTGTTTGAGTACTATATCTATTGATTGATGAAGGAGATTTAACAAGAAGACCAAGTGGAATGGTTGAGTTATGAGAAATCAAAAGGGTACTTGATCAGTTGGCACATTGGCAAAGTAATGAGTTGTTTATCTTTCAATGACAGTTTACTATGAATAGTTTGTGTCGAGCAAAGTCAGTGATGACCGAGCGCCAGTAAATTTCTGAGGAAACTAGTGATGACCGAGCGCAAGAACACAGTGTTGGCCAAGCAGCAGTATTTTGGTAATTGTTGAGATTTAAGATCACTGGCCGACATAGTTGATTTTATTGGGATATGTAAATTTAATTAAGGATAAGCACGATTGATCCACACTATGTAAATGCATAGGTAACCGTAATTAATGCATGGATCAAAGAATTAATTAGTGATTGCATTGGAGAAGGAAATTTAATGTAAAGATGGAAAGATCCATTGGATCTGACCTAACATAAGATCTACGATCTTGATTAAGCGGAAAAATGATGTACCTGACCTACATGAAAGAGGTATAAGATAACCTTAGGAGGTTATTCATAAAAAAATATAAAGAGTATGCAAGAGGATTGCATAGTTAATTGACTAATTGGCATGATCTAGTAGAGAAGGATGAACAGAGAAGCAGAGAGCTGCAAGAGTGATTTCTTGAAGGATTTCCAAGTAGATTTGAAGATTGAAATGAGAATGGAGGCCACTCAGTGAATTAGCATTAGAGCTAAATTGGATCTGGATTTGCAAAGTAAGTTGTATGTATCAGATCACACCTCCTGATTACCTTCTAACCATTGTTTCAGTCAAAATCCTTTAACCAGGTTGACCTAACATTAATTGTATAAATCCTTTAGCAAGCTGACATTCAGGTGGAATGTTCTAAGTCCTCTAACAAGGCCCTTCCTAACAGAGTGATTAAATCCTTTAACCAGGTCACATTTAGCAATGTGTTTTATAACCTTTAATACGGTTGGCTCTTAACAGAGCTCACTTCAGAAGAGTGAAAATTTGATCTAGCATGTTATTGGTGGTTTTTCCCTTATTGGGTTTCCACGTTAAAATTATGGTGTCAACTTGTGTGAATGTTTATGTTGAGTTTTATTGTTAATTTTCTACAAGCTGATTACATCTGAATAGTAAACTACATATGTATATTGTTGTTTTATGTTATTGTTGTCGAGCAGATCTAAGTTGTTCAAATTGGTATAAATTTTTAATGGGAACATCTAGACCTAAGGATAAATGATTCACATCCCATCTTGGTTATTCTAAATTCATTCTAACAATTGGTATAAGAGCTTTGGTCTCTTGAAAATAGTTTGAAGGTACTTGGAGCAAAAGATCAAGATGTATAAGAAGGAGGTACCAAAGCTGAACAAAGATAACTTCCCTGCATGGCAGAGTTTGATGAAGTTGCATCTTGCTGGTATTGTTGATTCAGCTAAGCACTATGTTGAAAATGCTTATGTAGCCCCCACTGCACCTGCCACAGCTACATAGTTAAGAGAAAAGCAGGAACACAATCAAGAAATGTTGGAGATTGCATCATCGTTGAACTGTCATGAGTTTGAAGACATAAATAATTGTACTACTGCAAAGAAAATGTGGGATACCCTAGAAACCATCTATGGAGGTGATACAAATGTGCTAAGAGCCAAATCTAAAATCTTAAGAGGCAAGTTTGATGAAATGAAAATGCAAGAAGGAGAAAATATAGTTCAATATTATGGTAGGATAAAGGAAGTGGTAAATGTTATCAGAGGAGCTAAGGGAACCATTGATGATAACACCATTATGAGCAAGGTATTAAGGACTCTTCTTTCTGTATATGCTATTAGAGTCTCTGCAATTCAATAGTTAAGTTGTACTCCTAAAAATAATTTGACTTTGGAAAGTCTGGTAGGTAGACTTACTGCATTTGAGATGTCAAATTTTGATAACTACACTCCACAAGCTATTGAATCTGCATTCATATCCCATTTGGTCCTTAAAAAATCAAAGAAAGGAAATAAATGTGTGAACAGTGACAGCGACACCACAGATGATGATCTGGAAGAACTTGAAGCACTCATGGAAAAGAGACTAACTAGAGGAAAAGGAAAATTCAAAGGTAAACTTCCTATCATATGTTTTTCATGTAACAAAGTTGGTCATACTGTTGCTAGATGTCCTGATAAGAATGACAAAGATGAAGGAAGGGACATCAAGTACAAAGATAGAAAGGATGACCGAGACTTCAGAAGGTATAAGGATTACAAAGACAAAGGTAAGAAATCTTGTTATATCACTGAAGAAGCTTCTAACAATGATTCTAACAATTTTGATGAAAATGATATAGAAGTTGTGTATGTTTCTATGAAAGATGATTATGATGATGATGAGAAAACTACACTAATTTCTTATATGAGTAAAAGTGATGGTTGGATTATTGACAGTGGTTTTTCACATCACATGACTGGTGATAAAGATAAATTTGAGACACTAAATCAGTGTAATGGAGGTTATGTTAAATTTGGTAATGATGCACCATGTCTTGTCAAAGGGAAAGGATCAATTAACTTGACTGACAAGATCAGATGTGACAATGTATGCTGGGTTGATGATCTTAAATATAATTTATTGAGTGTTGCACAGTGGAATACTTCTGGTTATAGAGTTGAGTTCCATCACAGGAAAGAAAAGATCTATGATGCCAATGGAGAACTAGTTGGAGGTGGTGAGCAGACTAAAGGTAACTTGTTCTATCTAGATTTAGCTGATGAGACATGCTTGTTTGCATAATACAATGATGTTTGGTTATGGCATAAAAGGTTGTTTCATGTAAACTTTGATAACTTGGTAAGCATAAGCAAATTGAAAAAGGTTAGAGGGCTGCCTAAGTTAAAGAAACTTGAAAATGCAATGTGTAAGCAATGTCAATTGGGAAAGATGACTAAGTCTAGTTTCAAGAGAAAAACTCATACTTCTGAGGAAACTCTAGAATTAGTTCATACTGACATTTGTGGACCCATTGGTGAGAAAAGTTACTGTGGAGACAAATATTTTATTCTATTTGTTGATGATTACTCAAGAATGATGATTGTTATGTTTCTTAAGGAAAATTCTGATGCATTCTAGTTATTTAAATGGTACTTGGCAAAAGTTGAAAAGGAGACAAGTAAAAATCTAAAATGTCTAAGATCTGACAGAGGAGGTGATTTTATTTCTAATGAGTTTAACAATTTTTGCAATTACCGAGGGATAAAAAGATAGATGTTCGCACCTAGGACACCACCACAGAATGGTATTGCTAAGAGAAGAAACATATCTATCATGGATTGTGCCAGAACACTAATGATGGAGAAAAATGTTGCACAAAAATATTGGAGAGAAGCTGTAAGTACAACAGTCTATACCCTGAATAGAGTACAAGTCAAGAAAGGTACTAATGCGACACCTTATGAGCTATGGTATGGATATGAACCTAATGTAAAATATTTCAAAGTTTTTGGAAGAAAATGTTTCATAATGAAGGATAACAGAAATGGTAAACTCGATGCTAAAGGTGAAGAAGGCATATTTCTTGGTTATTCAACTAAGAGTAAAGCATATAAGTGTTTGAATTCTAACACTAAAAAAATTGTAGGAAGTGCAAATGTTAGAATTGATGAGTATGCAGAAAGAAATGAAGCTAGAATCACATAGGAACCTGAGAGTTACAAATCATTTGTCTATATGGATGAGGAAGATTCTAATACATTACCAGAAATTGAGAATGAAGTTTCCAAGCAACAGTTAGCACCTGTCAAGTCAAAGAACAAGGTTGCCGAGCAACAGAAGGTAATTGTTGAGCTATCTAATGGAGATTCTGAGTCGCAGAATCAACCTGAATTGGACATGAATGATCAACCTGAAGTGGAAAAATAACCCGCTCTAGAAAAGTATGTAAGGAGGCACCATAAACCTGATCAAATCATAGGATCAAAAGATTCTGCAGTTATGACAAGAAGTAAGTTAAGAGAAGAAACATGCTTATTATGTGATTTTGAACCTAAAATATTAAAAGATGCTTTAGACAATGAAGACTGGATACAAGCCATGAATGAAGAAATTGAACAAATTGAGAAGAATAAGACTTGGACAGTTGTACCTAGGCAGAGTGATAAAAATGCAATTGGTACTAAGTGGGTATTCAGAAATAAGTTGAATGAACATGGAAAGGTAACAAGAAACAAGGCTAGATTGGTATGCAAGGGTTATGCATAAGACGAAGGAATTGATTATGGAGCAACATTTGCCCCAGTTGCAATATTGGAAGGAGTAAGAACCTTACTTGCATATGCAGCCTACAGAGGTTTTAAAGTCTATCAAATGGATGTGAAGTCAGCATTTCTAAATGGAATATTAGAAGAAGAAGTATATATTGAACAAGCTGATGGATTTGTAGACCCAAGAAAGAGGAATATGGTTTGTAGATTACACAAAGTGCTATATGGATTGAAGCAAGCACCAAGAGCATGGTATGAGAGATTGCACAATTATCTAGTGAAGATTGGATTTGTAAGAATAAATGATAACAACAAACCTGTATTTGAAGACAGAGCAAAGTAAAGGTACTTTATTGGCTGAAATTTTTGTTGATGACATTATCTTTTGTGGACAAGATGTGTTATGCCAAGCATTTGCCAAGGAGATGCAAACTAAATTTGAGATGTCTATGTTTGGTGAGATAAAAAAATTTGTTGGCTTAATATATCAAAGGAAGAATGGTATCTATATTACTCAATCAAAATATATCAAAGAGATATTAAAAATTTTTGGAATGGAAGATTCAAAACCAGTGAGTACACCCATGGCTGTTGGACAAAAGTTGACGAAGAATGATGATACAAAAGAAGTGAACCAAACCCTTTATAGATCAATGATTGGAAAGATGCAATATGTTGTACATAGTAGACCTGATATTACACTGGTTGATGGTATTGTTGCAAGATTTTTTGCCAGTCCCAAAGAAACTCATATGATGGTAGTAAAAAGGATTATGAGATATTTGAAAGGAACAGATGAGTATGGTCTATATTACAAAAAGAATGATAAGTTTGAGCTTAGAGTTTATACTGATTCTGATTGGGATAGAAATGTGGATGACAGAAAAAGCACCACATGAGGAGAATTTCTTCTGGGAAAAAGATTAGTTTCATGGACAAGCAAGAAACAGAATTGCACCTCACAATCTACAGCTGAAGTCGAATATGTAGCAGCAGCAATTAATTGTTCCAATATTGTGTGGTTGAAGATACTACTGAAAGGTATTAAAGAAGAGATCACATAACCAGTTGTCATATATTGTGATAACACAAGTGCCATTAATATTTCTAAGAACCCTGTAATGCACTCTAAGACAAAGCATATAGCTATCAAGTATCATTACTTGAGGGAGCTAGTTTAGAAGAAGGAAGTACGACTAGAATATGTGAATACTAAAGAACAATTAGCAGAGATATTTACCAAGGCACTACCCAAAGATGCTCATGATTATTTGTGAGGTAAATTAGGGGTGATTCCCCTAACTGAGGCTAATTAGTTTAGAATAACACTATTGCATCAAATATTATATTCAGAATATTTGACACATTGATGCACAGGCAGTCACACTTTAGGATGCTGTCTAAAGCTATGAAAGATAGGAAAAGATAGAAAAGAGGATTGGTCATAAGAAAGATGACAGGAACAACATGATATAGAGTTTAGAATAGAAGAATTTGCATGATGAAGATGTCAACATATTTGGCATTGTTGTCAAAGAGGGAGAGATTACAGAAAAGAAGATAAAGAGGGAGAGTTTACTATACTGAGAAAAAGAGAGATTACAGAAAAAAAAAAAAAAAGGAAGAGATTAATGAAAGAAGGAGTCTACAGATAAACAGACACAGAAATATTTTAGTTTGATTATAGACACAGAGGGAGAAATGTTTTACACAATGAGAATCAGAATGAAGCTAAAGACATTAATGAAGATTTGGTCATATCAAGGAACACAGGCAGACTTTTTGGATTGTATGGTCACTATGGTTGAAAATTTATTGTTTTATTGTTTAGTGTTTCCATCAATGCCAAAGAGGGAGATTGTTGGAAATATTGTTGAAAAGATACAATGGAAATAATTGTTGTTTTGTCATTGATGTCAAACCTTAACTGGTGAGACAATTGCTATATGTTTGAGTACTATATCTATTGATTGATGAAGGATATTTGACAAGAAGACCAAGTGGAATGGTTGAGTTATGAGAAATCACAAGGGTACTTGATCATTTGGCACATTGGCAAAGTAATGAGTTGTTTATCTTTCGATGATAGTTTACTGTGAACAGTTTGTGCCGAGCAAAGTCAATGATGACTGAGTGCCAAAACATTACTGAGGAAACTAGTGATGACCGAGTGGAAGAACACAGTGTTGGTCGAGCAGCAGTATTTTGGTAATTGTTGAGATTTGAGATCTCTAGCTGACATAATTGATTTTATTGGGATATGTAAAGTTAATTAAGGATAAGCACGATTGACCCACACTATGTAAATGCACGGGTAACAGTAATTAATGCATGGATCAAAGATTTAATTAGTGATTGCATTGGAGAAGGAAATTTAATGTAAAGATGGAAAGATCCGTTGGATCTGACCTAACATAAGATCTACAATCTTCATTAAGTGGCAAAAAGATGTACCTAACCTAGATAAAAGAGGTATAAGATAACCTCAGGAGGTTATTCATGAAAAATATGAAGAGTATGCAAGAGGATTGCATAGTTAATTGACTAATTGGCATGATCTAACAGAGAAGGCTAGACAAAGAAGCAGAGAGCTACAAGAGTGATTGCTTGAAGGATTTCCAAGAAGATC
Source organism: Thuja plicata (assembly GCA_018584345.1). Taxonomy (NCBI): domain Eukaryota; kingdom Viridiplantae; phylum Streptophyta; class Pinopsida; order Cupressales; family Cupressaceae; genus Thuja; species Thuja plicata. The sequence continues at coordinate 5,678,573 of MU227982.1, read as the reverse complement.
TGAAGATTGAAATGAGAATGGAGGCCACTTAGTGAATGAGCATTAGAGCTTAATTGGATCTGGATTTGCAAAGTAAGTTGTATGTATCAGATCACACCTCTTGATTACTTTTAACCATTGTATCAGTCAAAATCCTTTAACCAGGTTGACCTAACAGTCATTTTATAAATCCTTTAGCAAGGTGACATTTAGGTGGAATGTTATAATTCCTCTAACAAGGCCACTCCTGACAGGGTGATTAAATCCTTTAACTAGGTCACATTTAATAGTGTGTTTTGTAACCTAATTTAACAGGGTTGGCTCATAATAGAGCTCACTTTAGAAGAGTGAAAATTTGATAGCATATTATTGGTGGTTTTTCCCTTATTGGGTTTCCACGTTAAAATTCTGGTGTCAACTTGTATGAATGTTTATGTTGAGTTTTACTGTTAAGTTTCTACAAGTTGATTACATCTAAACAGTAAACTACATATGTATGTTGTTATTTTATGTTATTGCTGTCAAGCAGATCTAAGTTGTTCAAATTGGTATAAATTTTTAATGGACACATCTAGACCTGAGGATAACTAATTCACCCCCCCTCTCAGTTATTCTAAATTCATTCTAACACAAAAGAACAAAAAAGATAGAGGAAAATGATAGTTTCAGAATAGATGAATTTTTTTAGAAAAAAAGATGAATCCAGCAAGAAGGAACCTAAAGACTATCATGGGTTTGTTTATGTACAATTGATGGATCAGGACACTACAAAAGAACCAATGGAAAGGCAAATCAATGAACAACATCAGATACAAATAGTTGAAGAAAATCCTAGAACCGAACTGGTATGCCTAACTATGTAAATTTGAATCACTCACATAATCAAACTAATGGTGACAAAAATATAGGTGTGTTAACTAGAAGAAAGGAAAGAGAAGGTACATGTTTTTTATCTGAATTTGAGCCCAAAATAGTGAAAGATGCATTGAAATATGAAGATTGGGTGAAATCTATGGAAAAATAATTGGAATAGATTGGGAGGAACAAAACCTGGACATTATTGCCCAGACTGGTGGACAAGAATATGATTGGTACGGAGTGGATTTCTTAGAAACAAGATGCATGAGACTGGTGAAGTGGTAATTCCAACAAAGAAAGATTGGTGTGCAAAGGATATGAATAAGAGGAAGGCCTGGACTATGGTGAAACATTTTTACCTATGGAACAAATTGAAGGTTTCAGAATAGTGCTTGCTTATGCTGCCACTAGTACATTTGACCTCATTTTTCTACCAAAATTATCAACCATTAATTAAAAAGGTTTAGGTTGGTCGGATTATAGAAGGAAAAAATTGTTTTTTTTTAATCCATGCCTGTGTTGGTCGATATTTCGACCAATACTATGTCGGTCAAAATATCGACAAACACAGGCATATAACTTAAAAAAAAAATTTCAATGCTCATTTCATTTTTTAGGGAAAATGAAGTGTTGCAGCGCGCGAAGGAGGACTGCAGCGCGTGAAGAATTTCCATCTTCTAAGCTGCACACTAAGGGATATAGGAATGGAGCTTATTCCAGATCGTGAAGAGCCAGAACCTATGCTAGAAGCATATCCAGCACCTGAGGTTAATAGCATATTTCATCTTTTTATGTTATCAACACGTTAATGAACAGAGGGATTTAATAACCCTGTTAATCTATTTGGCATATGTGGCTGTAAGATTCATTATGTATCTACAGTGTTAGGTATGTGGTTGAACAGTCTATATGTTGTGTGTTACGAAACCAGTAGAAGCATTAACGTCTCATTTGAAATCCCTTCGATGCATTCACAATTAGCTTCCATTTAATTAACTGGTCTTCATCTTACACAATCGGTGTGGAATAAACAAATACCTTTGACTGTTGTCGTCACATGATTAAATCCATTTGATTTTGTTTATCTATTTTTGTTTTAAATTTACTTGGACTCTGTCAGACCAGGATTCAAAACCCATTATCCTCGGCTCTGATATGAAGTCCGGCCCTAACTTGTAATTTTTCCATGAGATTTCCAATGTCATGGGTTGAAAGACAAGTTAGGGTAATGTTTGTGCATATACCAAACACTCAAAACCATGTGGAGTGTTAAAGTTTCTTCTTGGTCGATGCCCTAGTTGGTATATGCGGTGAATGAAACAAAGAAATGTTGAAGCAATATAATAACTGGATATGTTTCATGCATATCCATCTCTTTGAAAGACAATATGACACCTCTCGTTACATACATTGTGGCCCTGTAGCTGACTGTCATATCAGTGGGTAAGATTTACATCTTTTAATCTACCATCTTTTCATAAACCATATGAATCATTATTTTTTATCACTTTATACCAATGTGACAATGGATAAGCATTGAAGAAGAACTTTCTTTAAACATTTCTTATCCACATTGTTTTGGCATCTTTTTAAATCATGAATTGTTACACTTATCGTCACCTCATCAAGCCTATTTGACAGTCAA
>MU227982.1:5610122-5665957 GCA_018584345.1 Thuja plicata | reverse complement strand
GAGTTCTTATTTGATATCATGCTCTATCCTACCATAGACACATGTGCATTCCTTATCATAGCCTAAACACAATCTCAATCTCATGAGGTTGTAGTGGACCCAATTGATCTAGATTGACCAATAACAATTAATTGTTTATTGTTAAAGTTAAAGTTAAACCTGAACTACGATGTCTCTATGAGTTACGTAGGCAAGGCCATCTATGATGAGCCCCCGAGGCATTAGGTCTGGCCCTTAGGTCTTGTACTTTTTAGTTCTTATTTGATATCATGCTCTATCCTACCACAGACACGTGTGCGTTCCTTATTATAGCCTAAACACAATCTCAATCTCATGAGGTTGTAGTGGACCCAATTGATCTCGACTGACCAATAACAACTAATTGTTTATTGTTAAAGTTAAAGTTAAACCTAAACTATGATGTCTCTGCGAGTTACGTAGGCAAGGCCATCGACTATGATGAGATCCCGAGGCATTAGGTCTGGCCCTTAGGTCTTGTACTTGTGAGTTCTTCCTTGATCTTTCCACACTACTAGTTGTTGAGTTTGTGATCTCTTTCTCCCTTGGAAATGCTTGCCAAGTAGAAATAGTAGGGTATATACCAACTATCTTTCTTGAAGACTCTTTATCAAAAGGGAATCAATGTTCTTTATCTTCAATTGAATAAGGGGTGCAGAAGGTTGCTTTGCATCCACTGGGTATAGATTGAAATTGAGTGGTATACCCAAATGATGCAAAGCATCTTCTACACCCTCAAATTTAGTGAAGAGAAAAATGCCATTGATACCCTTTGGATAAATAAGCTTCACAACATAAATATGACATCCTACCATTACTACTAGGTAAGCATTTTCAAGGGATCATAGATGCTCTATCCTACACTATGGAATTTGCAAGTACGCAGGATATTTGAGTATCATCCTACCTGGGTTTCATCCCTTTAGACACAAGGTCATTGGAATACGCCTTTTTGAAAATTCAAATACTTCATAAACCTTTAGAAAGCAAAACTGTCATATATATACCTGATCCGACCCCAATCAACAACAAGTTGGCCTAAAGGGAAAAAAGAAGTTATCCACGAATAAAGAGGATTGATACCACTTCTACCATCCTTTAAAAGACTGTTTTTAAACTTAAACCTGAACTATGATGTCTCTGCGAGTTACGTAGGCAAGGCCATCTATGATGAGCCCCTAAGGCATTAGGTCTGGCCCTTAGGTCTTGTACTTTTGAATTCTTATTTGATCTTGCCACCCATTACCAATATTTTACATATTTTACATCTCTTTACGATACTAGTTTTAAATACCTTATGATTGATTTAGCTAATTTATTGATGTAGCTTATCTTACGATCGTGTATGTAATAAACTATGAATTGTATATCATGCATCTAGTTGTGTAGCCATATATACAAGTGCAGGAAATAGAGCTGAGGCAAAGAGAAGTGAGGAAATAGAGCTGAGCCATATATATCTAGTTGTGTAGCTATATATACAAATCATCGTCAAAAATATGGCTAAAATTTACTAAATCATGTGCCCAGGATTCCTAGTCTTCAAGGCCTTCCTCCCAAACCTGCCAATTCAAATCCTCAGCAATGCCATCTTCCAAATGTCACATTTCTGGTCGCATTTTTTTTTAACCAAAAGTTAGTATTGCTCAATTTTTTGACCCAGACACATTAGTATGTTCAATGAGAAGGCTATGCATTCGATGGAGATTTCAACGAACTTTGGTGGATATCTCTACTAACCAATGGTATCATTTTTTACCTTTATATTAGTGAGTTCGATGAGAATTCTATGCATTTGATGGCTATTTAGATGAATGTTGGTGGATATTTCTACTGGCTAATGGTCTCAATTTTGACCTTTACATTAGTGAGTTCAACGAGAACTCTATGCATTCGACGGCCATTTTGACGAACGTTGGTGGATATTTCTACTGGCTAATGGTCTCAATTTTGACCTTAACATTAGTATATTTGATGTGAATGTTATGCATTCGATGGCTTATTCTTCTAGTACCAAGGGATTGATTCAATGGATAATTTGACCACTGGTACGGTCAAAATTTTGACTATATGTTATATCGTCGCTTAATCGACGCAAAAAGAGCGACGACAGTTTTGGTCGCCTATTCGACCAATTCGTGTAGAAAATTTGACTATTTCTTATCAAAAAATAGGGTGAAATTTACTAGTGTACTTAAAAAGGATTCAAGGTATATCAAATGGATGTTAAGTCAAATTTTCTTAATGTTATTTTGGAAGAAGAGGTATACATTGAAAAACCTGAAGGATTTTCTAATTCTGAAGGTAAGAACATGGTGTGTAGATTACATAAATCTTTGTATGGATTGAAACAAGCACCTAGACCATGGTATGAGAGGTTGCACTCATATCTAATTCAAATTGGCTTTTCTAGAAAAAATGACAACAACAATGTGTATTTGAAGACTAAGAAAGATAATAGATTTCTAATTGAAGAGATATTTGTAGATGATATCATTTTTGGTGGCAAACAAGAGATGAGAAGAATATTTACAGATGAGATGAGGAAATAATTTGAGATGTCTATGATTGGTGAGATCAAATTCTTCATTGGATTGCAAGTTCAATAGATGAAAGATGGTATCTGCACAAGTCAGTCAAAATATGTAAGAGAAATACTAAAGAGTTTTGGACTAGAGGACTCAAAACCGGTTGGTACCCCTATGGTAACTAGTTGAAAACTGTCAAAGAAAGATGATTCTAAAGAAGTGGATGACACACTTTACAGGTCCATGATCGATACGCTACAATATGGTGTACATAGTAGTTCAAATATAACACAAGTAGTTAGATTAGTAGCTAGATTTTCTTCTAATCCTAAGAAATCTCATATGGTTGTAGTGAAGAGAATCTTCAGATATCTTAAGGAGACTGAAGATTATGGTCTTTGGTAATGGATATAAAGATGATTTTTCTTTGAATGTGTTTACTAATTCTGAATGGGCAGGTAATGTTGATGATCAAAATATCACAACTGGAGATACATTCTTTCTCGGAGATAGGATTGTATCTTGGACAAGCAAGAAGCAATATTGTATATCTGAATCTACAACTGAAGTTGGGTATGTTGTTGCTACAATTAATTGTACTCAGATAGTATGGATTAAGCATATTCTAGAAGGAATATAGGAGAAGGTAACTAAACTGGTGGTTTTCTATTGTGACAATACAAGTGCTATTAACATTTCAAAGAACCCGATGATGTACTCTAAGACTAAGAATATAGCTATCAAATATCATTTTCTTAGAGAACAGGTACATGAAAAGGAAGTAAGGTTGGAGTATGTGCCAACTATTGAGTAGGTTGTTGATATTTTTACTAAACCATTTCCTAAGGATACTTTTGAGTACCTAAGAGGTAGGTTAGGGGTCATCCCCCTATCTTATCTTAATTTAAATAAGATGCAGTTGCATCAGTCCCAGTGTGTTCATTGAATATTTTTATGTTTGGATTAATATTGTGATGCTACTCCTTATGGGGAGCAATCTGTGAAGTGATGTGCTTTGGTTAGCTAGGTACTGCATAGAAGATATCAGGAGTATTTGGCACCTTTGGCATTGTTTTTAAACCGGGAGAAGATGTAGGGAGAAGATGTGAATATGTGAATATGTATGTGTATTTAATAAAGAGTGAAGTTTAGTGTAAGGGGGATTAATTTCATAACAGGTGAAAGACATAAGTGGAAACATTTTTCTCCTTAATGTTTCATGTTGAAGATGTTGATGTAATCTACTAATGAAGAGAGTGTTGGAAGAGATTGTTTCCATCAATGCCAAAGAGTGAGATTGTTTGCATATCTAGTGCAGTTATGGTAAGTGTGTTTTGGTGATCACATAGTGATTTGATTACAGGATGATAAGATATTATATTTTCATTGATGTCAACTATTGAATTTGTGTTCTTAGTATGTTGCCAATCATATTTGTGATGAATGATGAGTTTCAGTGACTTTCAGCGGTTGCTATCTTTAGGGGAGACTTAGGTATGTCTCTAGATGTAAAATACATGATTGCTACTACTAAAGTAAGTTTATGTGAGATTTGTAATCAAATGGTGTATAAAATTACAAGTACTAGAATGATTAATGACAGGTGATAGATGATTTGAATTTGTCTTGTCAAATCTCTCATGTATCTTATGGTGCAGTCACATGATATGGTGGTTAACAATGTTCATATGTTACAATTGTAATCACAACTACTTTGAGTAACCGGTGGGAAGGATAAGCGATCGGTGAGTAGACACAATGATATTCAATAGGTTAAGTGTTTGTGTTCTTGAGCTATCAATGGTAGATCTTGTATCGGTGATCAGTATTGATGCGGTGGTGATTAATGATGAATGAGTGACAATCTAGTGACATGTATTCATTATTGGTGGCGATGGTATGCCATCACATTGTTCGATGTTATCTTGTGGAGAAGATCTAGAGGAATTTTATGTATGGTCAAAACATGTTTGACTCTTTCGCTCAATTTCATATTTAAATCATTGTGTACACCGAAGCGGTCTTGGAAATATTTTTTGTACATTTAATTTTGTTGTTTGGCTCATTGGATTTGAGTAGCATGCTTTGTAACTTCATTTTAGGGTTTGATTAAGGCGGTAGATTTAATAGTTCAGTATATAATGGTTGAAGTTGAATGCAAAATGTCTTGATCATGTGTTGAGAAAGTGTGGTGTAAGGTGCATGTTGCGATCAAACTATGGAAGAGTTAAGTATGCTCAGAAGAGATTGTGTGTTTCAGTGGATCTGATCAAGAAGAGGTAGTGCCATTTTGTAGATCATTATTGTTGTTGTTGTTCCCTAACAGTTACAACATGTGAAATCCGCTAATAGGGTAGATCCTAACAGATCTTTATTGTAAATCCTCTAACAAGATGACACATTAGCTTGGGTTTTAAGTCCTCTAACAAGGCTACTCTTAACAGGGTAAAGGTTCTAACACACCTAAGGTAAATTCCTTAAGCAAGTAGCACCTAGTAGTGTTGTTGTAAACTCCTAACAGGGTTAATCTCCTCATAGGGTGTACTTTAGAAGAGTACATAATTTAGTGGGTACTAATCCCCACCATGGTTTTTTTCCAATTTGGGTTTCCACGAGATAAATATGTGTTAAATTTGTGGACAATATGGGATGTTTATGATTTTTATTTGTTGCTATTAAGGTTAATTTTGTGAATGGTGATTAAATTTTAAGTGATTGTAAAGTTGTTTTATTTGGTTGATTACAGATTCACCTCCCCCCCACCCTCCCCTCTCAGTAATCTAATCTCAGGTCTAACAACATATCTATGAATAAGTTTTGACTTCCCTATTTTGGTGTGTTGTAGATTTAAGCAATTTTGGCTTGTTAGTTTTCAACTCTTGCCCTATTCTCCTTCACCCTCCCGCAAGAAGCTCCATGTACTATGCCTCTTGACTCTACTTCCCAATGGATTTAAGAAGTGTTCTTTGTTAGATATCTTGGAGTTCTCTGCATTTTGTGAGAAAAAGTAGTCCCCAAATAAGAGCCATTTGTTGCCCAAATTTCAGCCCCTATTCCAACTTGAGTTTTCTCTTGTTATTTTTCATGACTCGTGAGATATTATTCTAAGGTTTCAGGTTCCCAAAGTAAAATCCAGGTTATTTGTCAAAGTACGATATGTAATTTTGAGCCTTTAAACTCTCAATGATTAGTTTCATAAATAGCCACCTAGTTCTAGAATACATGATGAAAGTATCCCTCCCTCCTGATTAGTGACAAGATGGATTCAAATGGAAATAAATTCCTTTTTATAAGGATATTGTATGAATTCTAAGTTCATCATCAGGTCCAACCACTCTATTTGGAAATAACAAAGAGATAAAGTAAATAAGCATTTTAGAATGTTTTCGACAATACTAGTGGTCCCAGCACATTCTCATTCCTTGTCGTGGTTTTGGGAATTAGCCTAACACTCGACTATGAATATGCACAATTAAGAAGAAAAGCAAGACTGACATGGATTTGAGAAACAATCATCAAACAATGAAAGTGATCCATTAACAACGTCAAAGTAGAGGAATGGAATGTGAATCAAGGTGAAAAGCATTTAGAGAAAACTCAAGTGGTCATTGGAACCATCCAGGAGCCTGATGAAATGAAATGTTTTTAATGACGTCCACGAGACCACCGGTCTAAGGGAGCAAAGAGAAAGTTAGGCATCCTGCTGTGATTTCTCCAAGTTGTTCCTTTTGTTGTGATCCGGATTAAGAAGCTTGTTGTCTTGTGTAATCTTGCCTCTTCAAAAAGTTCCTTCATGTTGCTCACCTGTAGGCAATCCCCGTACTCACTGCGAATATCCTCATAAGCCCCACATTCCTTAATGAAATGTCATTATGTTTCTACCACTCCTTTGCTGCAAAAAGCACAAATTATCTCTTCTCACCTCTCTTTAGGGACCATCCATCTATCAGTTTCACATTGTAAATGGTGGGAGCTAGTCCTTAACTGAGAAATTAGAATTTTGGCCTTTCCTTTAATTGTGGACCCTAAATAGGCTTTGTCCCTATGATCCCATGTGTGATTAAATTCCTTAACATAGTAGGCCTTTTTTCTTCCTATCAAATTCGTCCACATAGCAATTCTGAATTTTTCTAACACTCATTTCTTTATTTCCAGATTAGTGTTTGGACACTCCTGGAGGGTAATGTACCATTTGTTCAACCATTTGTTGTTTTGTTCCTTCCACGTTCTTTTCCTATGTGTTAACTCCTCTTCAACCACCAATTTAGGCCAGCGATGCCTATCCATACTTCCCACTTTTTTCAGATAACCTAGCAATCGGATAATTCCTGAAGCCTCAATTGGGAACATACCCGCCTCCGCCAAAAGGATCTCGTAAGGAACCGTTGCCTTGACCTTGAGGTTAGTAGTAATGAGATGCTTCTGGATTCTTTCTATTTGTCTCCATTTATGATTTGATACGCTGCTCCCCCAAACCTCGCATCCATAAAGAATAACCAAAACCACTAAAAGACCAAAGAGGGTCTTCCTTGTTTTCCAGTCCCAAAGTTCCGCTTTTTTACATCTAGTTTGAAGAAGGTTGGAGGTCTTCCATCCCTGAATCAGTTTTGACCTGCATAATGCATATTTAAAAAATCCGTTTTGACCTGCATAATACATATTTTAAAAAAAGAGGCAATATAAGCTCTAAAATGTCATTGACGGGTGTCTAGTCCGAGCATTTAAGTTGGCACATTGAAAAGTTTTATAATTTCGTTGTCGAGCTATCTACTTGGTTCCCAAATTGACAGGGGAACCCAACACGGTTCCTGGAACACCATCAGAGACCGATAGGACTTTGGGAACTCCTATTTTCTTCAACTCACTGACAATATTTTTTTTTCGGGAAATTCGCATGGTATCCAAACTGGCTAAAAAATCCAATGTGACTCTCGACATCTTGGTAGTTCCGAGGTTGACATAGCATTTGGAACCATAAATAAAGTTCTTAATCCATTTTTCGGAACTGTAAGCATTGTTCAGAACTGCATGTCGAGGAGCGGTTGACATATTTCACAGGTTCCTGATTGAGCATCGAAACACGAAATGGGTTATAGAACCATTTTTGAAGCCCGAAATCACAAAAGTAATGAGGATGTTAAGTAAGATGTTCGATGAATGGAGATTTTGCGTACCTCAAAACATGTGTAACTCATACCACATTACGTGTTGCCAATCAGTCAAGAGAAAGAATTCGTTGAAGGTGATTCATGTTGTGTTTAACAAAAACAGGTTACAGGGCACGGCTCATGAGTTTCCTCATCTTTCCATTGAAATTGGTAATCTAGAAAGACCATCTCTGGAAGACTTCTTTCATCATTAGGTAGAGTCTTTGGGATACCTCAGTTTTGATGATGGGAATGTCATACAATAAGCAGGAAAAATATTCAATGATTCAATGACCAATTTTGATGTTCCTGTGGCAAGTAACGTCAATGACAATGGGAATCCCAAGATGAAAAGAGATATATAAGGTTGTACGCCTTTACACAAGTGAATAGATTAGAATTTATAGCTACCAATACCCAATAGATATGCATGTAAAACGAGGAATAGTGTGCAAAGTAACCCAAGTGTATATTGTTCATGATTGAGATGACATCTACTCCCAATTGATACAATAACAAATATGTCTTGAAGGGAGATTCACCTTCGTGTAAATGGCATGATAAGAAAACTTTTGATTTACAGAGTATGAGAAGAACTCTAGTGAATCTGATTAAAAAATTGAAGCCAATGACTCAAGGGAAATTATATCATACAATTATTGCCTCTGCTTAGAAAGCATTCAACATGTTAATCAGAAATCACAAGGAAGAATGACGCATATACAACATAATATGTTTTATCACAGGGGTTTTTATATGTTTAGAGAAACATTTTATATGAAAGAGCTTAATATGGGAGAATCAAAAAGCCATTTGGAACCCGTGCTAATATATATTATCACTAAAAGGCATCAAGAATTCCATGTTCATTTCTCGAAACATCACTTCTGAAAGAATTGGTCATTGGTTTTTATTGCAGGGGTGTTGATTCAACCCAATATGATCTTCTTCACATCATGCGGTTCTTTTGCAGCCTACTGATGCAGTCAAAGGTTGAAAGACACATTTTACAGACCACACACGTAAATTGTATATTCTTAAAGAAATATCTGTTAATTGCTGGGTAAAATGTGCGTATGGCATCTCCAACATATCCGCATGGATATATATTTGAGACAATTTACTATCGTGCTTTGAAAGCATCAACTGAGCTTTCTATAAAGGGAGGTCCTTATGAAACTTACTTTGGGAGTCCTGTAAGAAAATAAATACTTCAACCAAACATTTGGGTTATGAAAAATCTTTATTGTTGGGATTGGGATATGTTGAGAGATGATTGCAAAGCACGGTGTGAGAAAATCTCTTCTTGTTGCCCCAATGTCAACAACATCAACTAGTTAGACAGTACGACACATAACAACAAGCCTCCATTGAAGACGCTCTAAGACAGTTGAGATTGTTAAAGACAAAAAGGGAGAAAAGTGTATGGGATAAGAAGAATCTATGTGAAAGTTAGTTTGTGGCCACATATTTGATAGCTTGAGTGTGGATAAATATCTAACCTTGGAAAAGTAGCTTGATTCGTTGTTTATGCATCATGGTTTTACCAGGAGTATTCACTCAACTGTTGCGTAGAAGATAGGATTTTCTTTGGGCTAAAGTCATATTTTGTTCGAAATTTAATCTCTTAACCAACATCATGTATTGTGATAATTCAAGTGCCATAAATATTTCAAAGAATCTAGTGCAACACTCAACGACAAAACACATCTCAATCAAGTTTCATTTTCTAAGAGAGAAACTGAATGAGAATAAGATAAGATTAGAGTACATACCTACTAAGGAAAAAATTTATAACATATTCACAAAATCATTGCCTAAGGATACATTTGATTATATTAGAGGCAAGTTGGGGTGATTTCCCCTCCTAATTAGAACTAGAGAAGCATGGAGTTGCATCAATCTAAAGGACTTCATGGTGATATCATTCCAGATGGATTGGTGTTGTGGTGGCTACTACTCAGAGGGAGTAGTCGACATGATTAATCAGAGAAGGGATGTACCTTTTTCATTGATTTCAAAGGGGGAGAAGAGTGCATGTGAAAAATAAGATATACTTGCACATAAGAAAGAGCCTCAGCTGAGAAGAAGAGTGCATATCTAAGGGGGATAAACTGATGGAGAGAAGAGTATGTAATTAAAGTATGGGAAGATTGTTCCTAGGGGGAGAAGAGACAAAACATTCCTGAAGGAAGAGGAGTTAGAGAGACTATAAAAGATAATTGTGGATATTGATGGTAGTACTATAGATGGTGGCTCTTAGAGGGAGATTGTGTTGGTTTCTGATTGTATTATTGTTTTTTACATCATATGTTGCCATCAATGTCAAAGGGGGAGATTGTTGGAAATTCGGATGTGTTTTCATTGATGTCAACATATCAATAGGATTACTCAGTAGGATTTATTGTTTGATGCAAACATATTTGTTGACAATTTAGATAGTGTTATAGGGTGCTCCGAGGTCTGATGATGAACGATTTCAGCAGATGAGGAATCACATATCTCATAGGATGATCTTGAGGTTGTCTAATTGGTCCATGTCAAGTTTCATGGGTTGACATGAAGATTTAGATGAGCTATGAGTTCACAAATGGTAACTGGCACACAAAGAATTAACAGAGTCTTAGAGATTGGTTCGGTGAGAATGCTCAGATTGATATTTTTGTTGCGCATATAGGAGTGTGCTTGGGACATGCAGGGGTGTCCTCAATTCAAAGGGTTATTGATCCAAAGGTTTGGAAGGCATTTTTCAGATGTTACAGTTGCTGGTGACAATATTCTTGTGGTCTGACATAAGAGATGCTAGTAAATCAGATACTGTGGATGGGTTCAAATGTTTTAGTGATATTCATGATGCCTATAAATCTTCTTGGATTATGTTCCTTATGACTTGGCAGTCGACATGGATTGAAATGATCATATTGGAGGATATTTTGGTCGGTGTTGATATTTTTAATGTTTCTTATATTTTTGGCCAACTTGATCAGCAAATCATTTTGTGCAAGTTTGAGGCGTGATTTGTGGATGAGTAATCAAATCCAGGTGGTTGATAAAGTTCCCGGCTACGTTTTGGAAGAAAAGAAGGCTTTGGATTGTAATTTTTTGTGCGTGGATTTCAGTTTGAAATTGGAGTGGTGCAAACCTTATTTTCTTGTCAAGGTTGAGGATAGAAATTAGATCTAGGGTTATTGCAGACGTGTGGACAAATGATATTTCTTGGGAAGAAAGTGGTAGATCGATTGGTTATTATATTTTTCAACTGAGAAAAGGAAGAGAGGGGTTTAATAGAGAGCTTCATTGTGCTACATTGGAATCGACTGAGACATGTGTTATATGTCACTATATAGTTCACAAAAATCTCAGATCATTGTTGTGATCTTGTAAGGAAGAGAGCCTTCCCTTCTTTGGGTTGTAACTCATTTGAGATGTGATCTCTAGGAAATGTTCCTGAATGCAATTGCATTCCCCATATTTATAATAACGTTATACTTCCAAAAAGGTATTTTCTTGTTGTGGGTAACAACCCCACCATGGTTTTTCCCCTAACAGGGTTTCCACCATAAAAATTTGTCTGTCAAAATGTTGTGGATGTGTTTCTGATATTTGCATGCATGCTTATTTTACTTGGATTAGAAAGAAGGGTTTAAAGTTTTATACCTAATAGTAAAAATTTATGGAGTTTAGGAATAACTGATTCACCACTCCCTTTAGTTGGTCACTTCCTTGTTTCCTACAATATCTATGTTTACATTTGTCACAATTCTGATCTCCTCAATAGTAACAAATTTATGCGTGTAAGATACATGTAAAGATCTAAGCACTTTAGCAACAATATTTGAGTCATCTAGCTGACCACTGATACATCTGATACTGTTGATATATAGAAGCACTGAGAGGAGGGGGTGAATCAATGAAAAAATAACATATAATCATTCAATAAACCAGAAAGGATAAACCATAACACCACTAATTTTATGATTGAAACCCTTGTTAGAGGGAGAAAACTACGGTGGTGATGGCACCCATAAATATCTTCACTGTAGTTAAAAGAGTTTCCCGGATAGGAGCTTTCAATACCATGTTAGGGGCTCACACTGTTAGGAGTGACTAGTTCCTTGTTAGAAGTACAATGAGATCGTTAAGATCTAGCTTGCTAGAGGATTTTGAACTCCTTCTTAGAAGTCACCTTGTTAGAGGATTTACACAATAAGATATGTTAGGATCCTTCTTGTTAACAGATTTATCCTTGCTAACTTATTAGAGTTATCCTTAAGCAATGAACTCAATTTGTTGATCTAGAATGGCACTGCTTTCCTGTAAGATCCAATTCAGTCTCTAAACTCTTGACACAATCCACAATCTTTGTCTCTAATCAAAACCACCAAAACCATGATCAAAAACCCTAAATCTCTTATTTATCATCCATTTATATAGATGTTCTTAAGTCAGTTAAACATTAGAGAACAATCCATAAGTCGTCCCTCAATTTGCCTTAACTCATGAAAATTTATGTCAATAAATATTCACATGTCGGCCAAAAAATGTAAAACCAATATTTAATACAAAACATCATCATTAAATTAACCTCCTTAACCATCTGATCAACAGGTTTGAATCGGTTACTCAACCCGTTCACATAGAACAATTACCAAAAAACTATCTTTCACACATTGTTGAGTTAATTGTCATGGTCGTAAATCTATATTCTTCTAATCATAATAAGTATCTACTAATGATCACATATCCCAATATTGTCACCGTCTCAAGTGCTACTCAAAACTCAAAACTGTTACTATCTTCTTGCTCACTGATCAGAACACTTACCATATCTGCTTCACTTATTCATCATGTCAATGAGTCAGGATAACATATCTACCAAAATTAATAGATTTAATAAGTTTCCAGCAATGACAAACTTAAACTCATCATTTCCGTACCAAAATTAATCATAATTTAAACAATCTCCCCCTTTGGCATTGATGACAAAATACATACCAAAACATATATAGAGTAATAGGTAATATAATTATCTGGTGTATACTGATCACTTCCTTAACTATATTTTCACCATACCGATCATATACCAATTACTCCCTCTTTCACTAAAATTCTACAGATTACTCCCCCTTTCATATGGACTAGTCTAACTTTGGAAAGCTAACCTCCCTGCATTTCTATGCATGGTCTAAGGGATCAAAAATTGGAATGTATTATCTATGATCATGGGCTATAGAAAATAAAATTGATTTTACTATAGATAAATTCAACAGAAAATAAAATTCCATGCCAGTGACTAAATTCATAGCAAAAGGATCACTGTGACACACAACAACAAGCCTCCATTGAAAAGCTCTAAGACAGTTGAGATTGTTAAAGACATAAAGGGAGAAAAGTGTATGGGATAAGAAGAATATATACTAAAGTTATTTTGTGGCCACATCTTTGATATCTTGAGTGCGGATAAATAGCTAACCCTGGAAAAGTATATCAATTAGTTTCTTATGCATCATGGTTTTACTAGGAGTTACAAATAATACCACCTATCAATATACCAGATGAGATATGTTCTAGTAAATTTTCAAATCAAATATATGGGAAAATCAAAGGATTCAAGAGATTATTTTTTATTAATTCCAAGAATCAATTATGTAATTAAAAATTTTCAAAAGAAATAGGTGCTTCTGTCCACGTGTTCTTACCAAGAGTAGAAGGGACAAAATATCTAGTTTCTTAAATTACAGATGTGACATCTACTGAGAAGGTTTGCTACGAAGGAGATAAAACCAATACCATTTTACTTATTCCTCCTTAATATCAATCCCAGGTCATATATTTATTTTATGTTTACAAAGCTAGGATAATTTTAATGTTGGTTCTAAAGAGACAACCACGAAAGCTAACATAAAAAGAAATCAGTTTTGAAAAGCAAATAGTCAAATAATTTGAGAGAATGGAAAACGATGTCTTTAAATGTGTAACTGAAAGACAGAGGAAAGGTCCATATTTTGATCCCACTTTCCCTTTGAGGCATGAGTGAAACTTGATTAGAGTCAAGGGAATTGCAGATTTCAATTTAAGAGGAGGAAAGTGAGAAGTGTTTTTCTTCTAGAATTTAATCTTTTGTATGGAGATGATGGAGTCTTCGAGCTTTATTTTGATCATGAATAAAGAGTTTTTTTAAACCTTTGTGTTTGTTTTCTTTTCTAAGTTGTAGATTTACATGTGTGAATCTATGTCTATTAATAATCACTTTGTTTCATCTGATTATGGGCATAGGCCTTAAAATCGTTCAACTTTAATTTTTCTATGTGTACGTGGAAGAAATTTTTGTTTACTTTTTTGTAGGTAATTTTTTGTAGGTTCTTAAATAAGATATTTGTGTGTCCTTTGTTTCTCTTACGATCTAGTTGAAAATACATAATCACATTCGTACCATTGTGATGGGAGAGTGTTAATTAGCCTTTCCTTCTTTCTAGTGAAAAACATACCCATTTTTTTAGAATAGATTCATTCGTCATAGATCATATAAGTGATTTGAACCTTTTAAAATTCAGAGAGTGAAGTAATCACATATTCACTCAACTATTGCATAGAAGATAGGATTTTCTTTGGGCTAGAGTCATATTTTGTTCGAAATCCAATCTGTTAACTAGAATCATGTATTGTGATAATTCAAGTGCCATAAATATTTCAAAGAATCCAGAGCAACACTCAAAGACAAAACACATCTCAATCAAGTTTCATTTTCAAAGAAAGAAATTGAATGAGCAGAAGGTAAGATTGGAGTACATACCCACTAAGGAATAAATTTATGAAATCTTCACAAAACCATTGCCTAAGGATATATTTGATTATATTAGAAGCAAGTTGGGGTGATTTCCCCTCATTAGAACTAGAGATGAAGGGAGTTGCATCAATCCAGAGGACTTCATGGTTATATCATTCAAGCTGCATTGGTGTTTTGGTGGCTACTACTAAGAGGGAGTAGTCGACATGGTTAATCAGAGAAGGGATGTACCTCTTTCATTGATGTCAAAGGGGGATAAGAGTGCATGTGAAAAATAAGATATACTTGCACATAAGAAAGAGCCTTAGCTGAGAAGAAGAGTGCATATCTAAGGGGGATAAACTGATGGAGAGAAGAGTATGTAATCAAATCTTGGGAAGATTGTTCCTAGGGTAAGAAGAGACAAAAGGTTCCTGAAGGAAGATGAGTTAGAGAGACTATGAAAGATAATTGTGGATATTGTTGGTAGTACTATTTGTGGTGGCTCTTAGAGGGAGATTGTGGTGGTTTCTGATTGTATTATTGTTTTTGAAATCATATGTTTCCATCAATGCCAAAGGGGGACATTTTTGGAAATTTAGATGTGTTGTCATTGATGTCAACATATCAATAGGATTACTCACTAGGATTGGCTGTTTGATGCCAACATATTTGTTGATATTTTAGATAGTATTATAGGGTGCGCTGAGGTTAGATGATGATTGTTTTCAGCAGATGAGGAGTCACGCTTCTCATAGGATGATCTTGAGGTTTTCTACTTAATCTGTGTCAAGTTTCATGGGTTGACATGAAGATTTAGATGAGTTATGAGTTCACAAATGATGACTAGCGAACAGTGAATTGAGAGAATCTTAGAGATTTCTTTGGTGAGAATGCTCAGATTGATATTTTTTGTTGCGCATATAGGAGTGTGCTTGGAAAATGCAGGGGTGTCCTCAATTCAAAGGGTTATTGATCCAAAGGTTTGGAAGGCATTTTGCAAATGTTATACTTGTTGGTGACAATATTCTTTTGGTTCGACATAAGATATTCTAGTAAATCCAATACTGTGGATGAGTTCAAATGTTTTAGTGATACTCATGATGCCTATAAATGTTCTTGGATTATGTTCCTTATGAATTGGCGGTCAACATGAATTCAAATGATCAGATTGGAGGGTATTTTGATTGGTGTTGATATTTTTAATGTTTCTTATATTTTTGGCCAACTTGATCAGTAAATCATTTTTTTGCAAGTTTGGGGCATGATTTGTGGATTAGTTAAGAAATTGAGGTGGTTGATAAAGATCATGGCTATGCTTTTGTAGAAAAAAAGGATTTGAATTATGAATTTTCGTGTGTGGATTTTAGTTTGAAATTGGAGTGGTGCAAACTATATTTTCTTGTCAAGGTTGAGGATAGAAATTATATCTAGTGTTATTGCAGACATGCGGATGAGTGATATTTCTAATAATCCATAAAGGATTAGAAGTTGTCATTAGTATACAAGCAGACAGTTTTGGTTTGTCAGTCAGCATTCACTGAGCGACAGTGATCACCAAGCGCAATGGTCACCGAGCACAGTGGTCATCGAAATGTTTTGAACACCAAGTAGTATATCAACCTAGTAGAGACACAACCAAGCACCAGTCTACAGAGACATAATCGAGCAGAGACATCACCGAGCACCATTCTAACTGAGAGACAGTTTTATTACTGAGAAAAGAGGATCTCAGCTACACGTCAGCTAAAGCACTTTAGTCTTTAAAATTGCTTTTTTCTTAGCTGGACAACCATTTCTTGTGGATCAAGAAAAGCATAAATAATGGATTTAATTAGTGTAACTGATTGTATTCATGCAAACTAAGAGATCAAGGTCAAGTTGTAAAACTTTGATCTTAGAGTTATTCAAGAAAAGCATGAAACCTAATTAGGTCAAAATCTTGTATATATAAATGTATTAGTCAATTAAGAATATGTTGATTGTAGCCACCAAGGACATCTATGGATCAAATGGAGGTTTTCATCCACAAGGACAGATAAAGAAGAATTCAATTATGAAGAACTACATTCAAGGATACTGAGCAGAACAGAGGTATTATCCATCATAATAGGTGATACATATATTTTGTGAACTTAATGGATCTATAATTAGCAATGTAAGATTGCAGTAATCAGGTCACACATATTTTTGTCTACTCTCTAACAATTGTAGCAAACAGTAAAAATATTTCAAGAAGGTGGACTTAACAGTCTTACTATAAATCTCTTAACCGAGTGCACATATACATTGTATTTCTCAAATATCTTAACCGAGTAGACTTAACAAGTTTGACATGTTACTCCTAACAGGGTAAGATCATCAGAAGTGATCACAACTTGTATCCCTAACAAGAACCTTCCATTCTGTAGATAGTGAAGCTTTGTGGGTTTCATCCCCACCGCAATTTTTACCTTCTAACAAGGGTTTCTGCATTACCAAATACTTGTGTCATGAGTTAATGAGTTTCATAAATGTTTCAATGTTTGTTTACATGCATTTACATTTATGCTATGATATTACTTGCATAAAGTAGAAAAGAAACAATGGTCAGTTATGCAAGTTAAGAGTACTAAAGATTAATTGATAAAAGTTTTAAGGGTACTTATTCACCCCTCCCCTCTCAGTACGCACCCTTCCATTATTCCAACAATTGGTATCAAAGCTAGATATCTTATTTGGAAAAGTTTAAAGACTTGAGAGAAAATATCATACAATGGAAAGTTATAATCTTGATAAAAAAACATTGAGAATCAGAAGTTGTAAATACAGATTTTCTTTGAGCAATACAAAGAGGCAAAAAACAAAATGAAAGAGTTATTGGCTGAAAGAAAATTCATGGCATCTCGATACAACGAAACTGACTATCATGAAGAAGAGATACCTGAACTATCTGATACATCTGGATCTAGATCTGGTAATACTTCTGACACATCTGAAGGAACCACTATAGATCTAAATGAAATCAAACAACATCTGACTGAACAAGTAAAAGTATGGCAGATCGGTCAAGAGACACAAATGGTAAGAATGATTGATGTTATGAATAATGCAAGACAAGATGAACAAGAAAGAAATTTGGATGTTGATGAAAGAAGAAAGATTACTGAGAAGTTGCAAAAGAAATAATCTGAGATACAAAGACTTACATAATGTCACATTGAGATCACAAATCAAATAGTTCTCATGAGTCATGAGGCCAACCGGGTGAACATGGAACTTGCTGGAAAATTGGAAGTTATTGGTGAACTAAAAGAAGAAAATGAGAAACTGAATCATGAAGTGAAGATTCAACAACAACCTAATGATATGATCAAGAAAGTTGAAGATAGTACAAAAAGAATGGATAAATTTTTGAATTGACAAAGAAGACTCAACAACAATACCAGTTTAGGGTATACTGAGCATGGAGAATCATCAAACCGAGATGATCAAGGATTGTCTGCACAAATCCAAGACCAAAGAAGCGTTCATGCAATCACTGTGGAAAACAAGGCCAGACATCAAATGTTTGCAAGAGAAAAGAAAAAGGTATTCCTAAAACTACTTCTACATTCATAGGTAATTGTTATAAATATAACAAGCATGGACACAAAGCACATGAATGCAGATCTAAGCTGAAGAAACCAAAGAATAAATCTTACATGGAAAAAAATTGTTCTACTTACAACATACATGGCCACACATTTCATGAATGCAGAAAAAGGATAAAGCAACTTTGGAAACCCAAAGAACAAGAAAATGCATATCAACTGAGAAGAGTTGGTAATACATATGTTTGGGATTACAACACTTGGGTAAATTGCACAACATGTGGTAGATATGGACATATAGTTGCTAACTGTATGAGGAAATGGATAAGAAGATCTAGAACCTGCAATAACCCTGGAATGACATGCTTACACTATCATAAGGTTGGTCATTTAAGAAAGGGCTGTAGAGACTAAGTGACAGAGTCAAGCACTTTTACAAATGGAAATACTATTGAAGACATTAGGAGAATGAGAAATCAAATGTAGAGGAGAGCTTCAAACAATGATAATGTTGGACCAATCACTACAGTTGGTGACACCTCATCTAATGGATCAAGTGATTCCACCACTCCCACCTAAGCAATAGAAGTAAGTATGGAACTGCACTCTACAAAGTTGTATTTTATATCAATTCCTATATTCATTGAGAATATGTCAAATTAGCATGAATGAAGATGCACTGTGGTATTGTATGTTATGTTTTGTGAATCTAGTTTGGCCAATAAATATGAACCGAGCATAAAATGCACGTCGATAAACATATGAAAGATAATCGAGTTAACACTATATACTGAGCATCATCGGTAAACATGTGGAAGAAAACCGAGATGACACTTTTTACCAAGTATTGTATACTCACCGAGCTAACAAATTTGGTGTGTTAACTAAGCATCTACACTTTGTCAACCGAGTGGTAGGTGAAGCATTTAATGCATCACTTAGGTTATATTTTTCTATAAAAAGGGGCAACGTGAACTCATTTGTTCACCCAGCGTAAAAGAGAAAACAAAAGATCGATTCAAAGTGAAAACACTATAGAACGATTCACAACACGATCAAATCTACTCCAACCGATTTCAAAGCATTCATAACAAACATCCCGTAAGTATCAATACTTACTGAGCCAACAAGTTATTTTGCAAAGAAGCCCTAAATTTGCAAAAAATGGCAACCACCTCATGAACCTTGAAGATCAAAATGGCAAAGGAAAAGAAGGTTGTTCTAATCAAGAACTCAACCTGTGAAGAACCTAATTACAAGTTTTTCCCTGAGTTTGCTACTCAACCTAATGACAAGGGAGCATTTTCAAGTATCCCACCTAGGGTTTTGTTGGTCGAAGACATTCGAGCATACATTCACTACAAAGTTGCAGAGATAGGAGACATTGAACTTGAAGAAGCTTATCAGAAGTTATGCAAGCACAAAAGCCTAAAAGATGAGTACAGACACATTGAAGTGAAAGGGTTAACCAATGCCCTATTATTCCTGAAAAAATTCAAAACATAATGGATACGCATTGTGCTTAGCCGAGTGCACGATGGAAAAATATGGTTAGATGAACCTTAGGCAATCACAAAGAATGTGATTCATGTAGTGACTGGTTACCCAATCATCAAGAAGGCAAAATCCCTAAGGCACCCTGGACATCCAGAGATTGAAAAGGTAACTGGAGCCAAATGGGATGGTAGAGGTCTGAAAGTTAATTCAATCACCGACCCAGAAATGAAATTTGGTGCATATGTGATTGGATACACGATATTTCAAGCAAGCAGAATGAACAACGTTGCTTGTGGAGCAATTAACACAACACACAAGATAGTAAAGAAAGGAACTTGCAACTAGACCTATCAGAGCTGCTACTAAAACAACTGGAAGAAAACATGAGAACAATTAGATCAACATGATCTAAGAAATGTAAGTTCAGTTCTCTATTAATGTGCACATTCTTTTACTTCTAGAACTTCTTTCCTTCAGTCGATAATTTCACTTGGGACACCAACCAACCTATCACAACACATATTAGTGATTACATTAAATCACTAGAGATAATTTCATTCCACTATTGGATGCATACTTCAATACATTTAAGAATTGGATGCAAAAGATGATGAGAATCCTTGCACAGTTGGTTGAAAATACAAGAATGAGATATTCTTTGTAGTTGACACTGACACTACACTCATCAAAGCTGCCAACCCAAGAATAGCATGGTTACCACCACTAGATTATGAACTTGACATAGATCAGGCTACAAAAGCCATTGAAGCCCTACTAAATGAAATAGTTAACAAATCTATAAGCAGATTTGGAACATATGAGGAAGCCAAGTCAAGAATAAAGACTGGCTTAGTAGTCAAGAAAATAGGCAATAAGAAAACTCAAATGGTGAAAACACTTAAGAAGAAACTCTCGGTAACTGATGAAGAGTTGGAACAATCAGCAGATATCACCGAGGAAAAGTCACCTTTCAGTTAAGGAAAAGAGTTAAGTGATTCCGAGTCTACAGAATCAAATGCAGAGCCACCAAAGGTAAAGAAATTTTTTTTTACTAATGTAACAGCTGCATATAGGACAAGAAGCAAAACAACTAAGGTAGACTCAACACCATTGAAGAAAGGCACAGTGAAAACATATATGAAAAGGAAAGCCTCAACTGAGCACCCAGTACTGAGACAACAAAAAAGATATATACGAGGAAGAGAGGACAAGGATGATAGTGCAGAAGTAGAAAGAGAACAGAGAATCCAAGGAGAAAAGGCCAAAATACCAAAGATAGTTGATGAAATTGCAGATTCAATCATCAACAGGAAACATATCACATCATAAGATTAGACAATGGGTAAATCTATCTACCGAGGATTAGAATAAAATAGAAGAAGAAATCATTAAGATTAGGGTAGCTTATAAATATGTACCTCTACAATTTGGCACTCATATTCCATAGGAGCTACAAGATAAAATATTAGCAAGGTGGACATATGCATTACACATGGAGAAACATATGAGAGAGAGATCTCTAGTTAATTTCATGCCCAATTCCACACTTGAAGAAATTGAATCAACAATGAAAGAGCATGCAAAGAAATTTTTTGCTAAAAATAGAGCATACAAAGTATTGCAAGATAAATTAGAATATCTTGACACAGAAAGCAATAAGATTTGGAAAAAAATATTTAATCCACCTGAGCAGATACTAGCTATAACCAAGACTGCTCACAATGAGGAGAAGGAGGCCAAACTGAGCCCTGAACACATTTTCATCAACAACACTGAGGATGTCAACCCAATTGACTTGACCACAGAGGCAAGTAAGGCCATGGATGATATTCCTCAAATATTGCAATCATTAGGATAAACACCAGACATAACAATACATGATATAACTCATGGAGATTTTGATGATAATACCAAGGCTGATGAAGATGTCAATGTTTCCATCGATAAAACCAATGAACGGGACACTACAAATGTTGCACAGGCACTTGTACTAGGTAAAATATCTTTATTGATACAAGCTATCAATATAATAACTGAAGCAAAGGAGAAAACACCTGAGCTTGAAACAAACACCTGAGCCTGAAGTTGGTCAGTCATATTATAGTGAGCTTGGGTCATCCTTAAGATTTCATTATCTTTCTCAGTTAACCTTATTTCAACTTGTCTTTTTTCATCTACTACAATTCTCTTTTCATTCTTAGTTGTTCTTTTACCTTCAATCAGTTTGGTCATTTTTAAGCTATTAGCATCAAGATCTTTCTTCATCAAATCCAATAGCTCGGTAAGTTAGTCATTCTTTTCAAGTAGTTCTCTTATGGAAGTCTTAGACTCATCAATCACACTTCCTTTAGATGCAGTCTCAAGTGTATCAACCTGTTCTTGTGTAACCTTCAGTTCATCATATAATTTCCTTCTTATCCTCAGAGATTTCTCAAGTTTCTTTCTCAGATCCATGATTAACCTTGGTGCACTCTCCAACTCAGATTCAAGACCATCAATCCTCTTAAATTGTCTATAACCTTCCATGACTAAGAATCGTCACTCTCAAGTGGTCAAACCTTTAACTCAAGAGTACAAGCTCTAATACCAATTGCTAGAATAACTAATGGAAAGTTGGGACTAAGAGGGGAGGGGTGAATCGGTACTACTAAAAAATTTTAACCACAATTACTAATTAAACCATATATTGTTCCTTGTTGATTACCAAGTTCATAACTTTGAAATAAAAGTAATGTGGTGCTTATAAAACCATAACATCAAAACATTAAACAATTGAACTCATAAGACCATGATTTTGGTAACACATAAATCCTTGGTTAGAGGATAAATACTATGGTGGGGATGACACCCACAACCTTCACTAACTGCAGTATAAAGGGTGCTCAGTTAGAGCTGCAAAGTTTAGCTATTTTTGATAGCTTACTCGGTTAAGAGTATATATAAGACTTTTTAGGTCTACCTGGTTAAAGGATTTTTACAAACTCTACACTTAGAGATGTATCCTATTAAAGGATTTACAAATATAATATTGGTTAAGATCTACCCAGTATTGGTATTTAAAGCTCTCAATACAATACTATCAATAACTTAACAATGTCTATAAAAATACATCAAATGTAAATTTTATTTAAACTCTATGTGCTCTGTTATGTGTTACCTCAATTCCCAATTTGTAACATTGTTATGTTCTTCTTTGTTGTAGCTGAATTTTTTCTCTGCTCTTTGTTCTTCAATAACTCCTTTAACTTTCTCAGAAAAATTAATAACAGCTCTCTATCCTTCTTCTCTGTATATCCTCTTGTGTCTCTTACACATACAAATTCATCCAAAATATAGATGAGTTTTTCCTCTTAATCTTATGCGTTAGGTACACTATAAATTTCTCTTGGTCATTAGATCTTCTTTCCAGCTCAGTGACCATGTCACTTTTTCCTCAGTACTTGTTATTTTTCTTGGAAATAATAGATTTTTTTTGTCATTTGATCTCTGCCTTAGATCTTCACACAAATTTATTTGAATCATTGATCATGTAACAAACTGTTATAAATACTTGTATACGCATAATTAATTCTCTGACAATCATTAAATATGATCTGATCGTATTTTTTATTTACTGTCTAACTTGGTTGAGTAACTTCACTATACTCATTTAAATGATCTTCATCACTCAGTGTAATATCAACTTGGTGTACTACATGCACTTGATGTAGTGTTTCACTCAGCAACTGTAAGTGTTCGATACTCTATCAACTTTGTTACTTTACTGGTTGGCTCGGTGTGCATTACCAACGTGTCTTATGCTTGATTATCTCCTTTTACCGATTGATTCTCCTTGATTCCATGACTTTGACTAAACTAACATGACAACAAAATTTCTTGTAGAGATAACAACAATCTCTTATTCCATAACCAATTCTCTTCAACTTTAGCAATTAAAAAATGACTAATCATAGTATTTAGTTTGAAAACATTACCTTTTGTCTACCTACCGGTACCAATCAGTTTCCCTTTCTTCTCAAATATTTTGTATTTTCCATTACTAAACTCAAATTTGAATCTTTTTTTATTCAACTGAGATACACTTAATAAACTATATCTCAATCCATCAGCCCAATAAACATCATCACAAGTTATATCATCAGTTAAATAAATAGTACCTTTACCTCTAATCATACAAGGAAACCCATTTCCAACATAATTGTTCCTCCGTCATATTGTTCCATGGTTATGAATCTATCCTTATCTCTAGTCATATGGTGTGTACAACCACTGTCAATGATCCATTCGTTGTTACAGTTCATACTTTAGATCAAAGATTTCTCTTCACCTACATCTATGTTGTCGGTAGAGGGATCTTCTTTTATAATAAGAAACACTATTTCTTCATCATTATCATCTCCATCGGTATTGTATTCATTGTCTTCTTCTTCAATGATGTAGCATAGCTTTCTATTCTTCTGAGTGAAATCCTTGTACCTCTTGTATTTTTCTTTCTTTTCTCCATCATGTTCCTTCTTCAGTTTGTTAGGACATTTGTGTGCGAAGTGATTGATTTTTCTACAATTCCAACATGCAATAGGAATTGTTCCTTTGTATCTTCCTTTACCTTTGGGAAATCTCCTCGTAATCAAAGCTTCAAGGTCATCCAATTCTTTCTCCTTAGCTGCTAATCCTTCATGTTCGTCAGATTCATAAAAAACACTCTCTCCTTTTCTAGACTATCCAACATTAGCTATAGCTTGGAATGCAACTTCACTAGTAGGTTGGCTATTGTCAAAATTACTTAACTTAAATATTGTAAGCCTACCAATAAGCGAATAAATTGTGATCTTTCTCTTATCAATTGTTCTTAGCTCTTGTATAGAAGAAAATCTAATAACATACCTTTGTGTTAGTGTTTTTAGAATTTTACTTACTACATCACTTTCTTCCATCTTTCCACCAGCTCCTTTGAGTTTTGTGAAAATTTCTTTTATTCTAGTTCCATATTGTGCAATTGTTTCTTGATCTTACACTTTCATTTCATCATGTTTTCCTTTTAGTTTGTCAACCTTTTCCTATAAGACATGTTCGTCTCCACCATGTAATTGTACCATCTTATCCCATATCTACTTGGTTGAAGTCAGATCTTGTACATCAACATATTCAGAGTTGTGTAAGGCGGGTTGTGTAAGGTGCTTTCTAGCTCTATAATCACAGAGTTATGAATAAGCTTCTCTTTCTTCTCTACTTCGGTAAATACATTGGTAGGTTTTAAATATTCATTGATGAGTAAATCCATTGCATTATCTGAGAGTCCTGAAAGGTGCAATCTCTTCCTATTTTCCCACATTCCGAATTCATATGCATTCTTATTACACTTATGTTCTTCCTTCCTATACATCTTAAGATCTTTTCCATGAGAGGTTAAGCTTCCAAATCAGGGAACCAATGCTCTTATACCAATTGTAGGTATAGGAAAGGTTACTGAGAGGGGGTTGCATCATTAATCGCCAATTTAACCTTTAAGACTAAATTCCAAATCTTCTCTTAACAAATTTTTTGATTACAGCCTAGTTAACCTATAACAGTGTTATCAGTTATCACAACATTAAACATGCATGCAGCATAAGATAAAAATTCATAAAACATTAACACCAGTATTTATATTATGGAAATCTGGTTAGGGAAAAAACCACAGTGTGAGATCAGTGCCCACAAATAGTTGTACTCTTCTAAAATATGCCCAATTAAGAGCTTTCCCGGTTAAGGGTTACAAAAACACTATTAGATGCTACCCAGTTATGGGATTTACCTAGAGACCTGTTAGAGTCTTATACCCTATTAGGAGTAACCTGGTTGTAGGATTTTAAACACTCTTTCAAGAATTTCACCTTGTTAAAGGATTTACAATAGACCTATTAGGGTCACCCAATAAGAGATTTTATTGTCACAATTATTAGAGAGTAACAACTTACAAAATGATCTTTAGTTTGCACTAACTTTGCTAAATCAGATCCAATAAAGTTCCTTAATACAATAACATACCATTCCAATCCTCTATATCCTCTTCTATATTCTCTTCTGTGATCACAACTATCCTTCTCCGATTAGTTCCTCTATTCTACTATTATTCTTTCTTCCTCTTCATCACGATACCAATATTCTTCTTCTTTCTTCCTTAAGAAGATATTCATTAATCATCAAAACCTAAACCTAGATCCAACGATCATAACTTCATCATCTCATTAAATCATTTCATGTTCATCCTCCTTGTCCGCTGGGATGTTATTTTCTCTTTTATCCGATAATTGTCGGTTGCGGTTGTCGATAGCTAACCTCCTTATGCTGGTAATACTTTCTTCTCTCTGATAGTTAATAATTTTCTTATTTTCTTATTTGACATCAATGACAAACTCTATAATTGATCTAACCTTTTCTATCAACTTAATCTCCATATCAACTAGAGAAGTTATACCAACAATCTCTCCATATGCCAACAGTGATATGCTATGCTTTCCTCCACCTACACTCGGTGTTGAGGCATTTAACAAAGAAAGCTTAGAAGTGTATTAGAGCACAAGGCATGACACTCAGGGCTTCTTCAACAATTTATTCAACAAGGACCCACAAAACAATGTGTCACCTCTATTTTCTTTGGGAATCAAGGGGATTACTAATGATGACATGCAAGATGTTTTCTCAATTATTTCTTTTATGTATGGTTTTGAACATGATTATAATTTCCATCCCTTTCAAATGGGTATGCTTTTCAAACTCCACAAGAAAAATGATCCTTTCTAGTACGATTTTGCTGAGGACTTGGCTTGGTAGATTATTTCCCATCTTACCCATTTCATCCAAGAGTTCATTTTCCACTTTTTCATCTTTTTTGTTGCATATGTTTCTCCATTAGAACTCTACATATTTTGACCATTTTATGAGTCTTTCCACCCATGATGTCGATGGGAAGAGATTGTCAATGACCATGTGGACTCACATCCTGTCAACCACACATTATTTTTACACATTTTCCTAAGCTTTCCTGGTTCTCATGGTGTGCGATTTTCAAGGATGGTATGTTAGAGAACCCTTGTGTTTCACTAATGATCAGATGAGAAGAACAACTTATTTCTAGTTGAAGTGTGAATGGTTCAATGGGGAATATTTTTCTATGTTTAGAGTACACGATTTCACAAAGGAGCCTTTATGCTTACTGGTTAGTATTTCAAAATGCACTCTATCCTTAGAGATATTAAGGTAGTTGGTAACTATTGAAGCCCATATCAACTCAGGAAAGCATGAACAATCAATAATCTGAGGGTGGAGGACTTTAGGGCCATTTACGATGGAAGGAAAGAATGACATTGAGGGAGTGCTAAATTCAAAGTTGCTGCAAATTGGCCTCCTAATTGACAATAGGTGGAGTTTCAACCTAGATGGCTGCCTAAGGAAGAGAAAGAATGTAGTCAGGAACCTGCCCTGTGAGTACTGGGATACTTGTATGTGCCCAAAGAAGGAGGATCAAACTCTATATTTTGATCTGGCACAGGTGCCCACAGATGAGTGTCCTCCACTGAACAAGTTTTATAAGCCTACTACAGACGTAGATCCATCCAAGAAATTTCCATTCAATATGCAATACATGATAGATGATGATGATTGGTCAGAGGAGAAGCGGTTGGCTTTCTGGATTTACAGGCATGAAGTTGCCCAATTGTGAACTAATATTGATAACTACTCTTTGGATGAGCAGTTTAAGAAGCTCTCAAATGGAGCACATAAATATGATCAGTCGGAGGAGCCATAGAATTTCCCATCTCTTGGAGGAGATGATGTGGTAGAGGTAGTGCCCATTATAATACCGACATTCGTGAAGGTTGTGGCTCCTTCCGCTCAACCTGCGCAAGTTTCAATGACCTTTGGTCCATCAACAAGACCAAGAACTCAATGTAGCAGGAAGAGAGATGACACTATCTCCTCTTCATCACAACAAGTTGCAACTACTGTTACACCCCCTCCATAAAAGAAGAAAAATACTGGGAGTGCCTCAGTATGAATTCTTTCCACATCTACACCATCCACATAAATGGTTCAGGTACACTTCGTTTCCCCTCTTCTCAGCTCTTAGTCTCTTGTTTCTTCCATTTTGCCTTCCATTGCTTCCACTCTGCCCTCAATTGTGTCACCTAAGTCCCCTTCTAATACTTTTTTAATGAGCACTCAAGTAAGCATGGGTACAATTTTTGTATCCATCATGACATCGATTGCACCAATTGCATCAGTTGCCTCCACACTTAATCCATTTTCCATACCCTTTGTGACTAGAGCCTTAATTTTTGACACCACTCCTTTGGTGTTCTTGAGCTCAGTCCCATATCTATTCCTCTAGTTCCATTTGATGTAGTCTCCACTCTGCTTCCTCAGACTCTGCAAGGCGTCACTCTATTATCCTTTACTACCATGTCATTGTCACTGCAATCAAAAGCGCTAGTGTGAATCCCATATTCCCTTCTATCTGGAGCACTATTTGCTGGGAAATATATCCCATCTTATGCAGACCTGTAGAAATACCTCAATTTTGGAAAGTTGGCTAGGTCTCAGCGAACCCAAAGAGAATGATGAATGATGCATTGAAGTCTGTTGAGCCCAGGGTGCATTCTTTCTCTAATGAGGAGCAACAAAATCTATTGTTTGTATCCCTGCAACCCAAATTAATCAAGCCAGTGGGTGAAATGACACTAGATGATTATGTAGACCAGGCCCATGGTATCAATCTCATTTCTGCATAGCCGAAGGATAGGGTGGTGCTTGCAAAACAAGCTCAGAGAATTATTTCCTTTGACAACATGAAAAGAGAAAGGAGGCTAGATGAAATTTCTGCAGAGATGGATAGGGTTAAGACTACAAATAATCATCTCACCATCAGGGAAAGGTCTTTAGAGGCATAAATCACATAGCTCAGGACGTCTATGCAGAAGGAACAAGCAGAGAAAGATACACTGCAAGTGCAAGCCCAAGACACGATGAAAAAGATACAACAAGAGCAACAAGAAAAGAATGAAGCTTTAAAGAAGCTTAAGGAAAAGGAGTTAGAGATAGCTCAATTATTGGATAGTATCAAAATACGATGCAGATCAAGGAGAGATAAAGGTGCTGACTATTGAGAAGGATCATATTGAAAAGGAGTTGAGTGCCTCACAAACACTACTCGCCCAGGATCAGAGCTTAAAGGAGAGTGAGTTTAAAGAATTAAATGAAAAACTGGCAGAGGCAGAAGAATCCAAACGTAAGATGGAGGAATCCTTGAGAAAGGAAAAGGAGAATTTGGCTCAAATTAATTAGCAATTACAAGAACAAAGTGTGGAGATAGTAGACTTGCAACTAAAAGTAAGAAACGCGGAGTAGAATGAGAAAATTTTGACAGAGAAGCTAGTTGTGAAGGAAGAAGAAAACAAGTTGCTAGAGAAAGGATCTCAAGAACCTCCCCCAGCTCTCATTGATCTATTTCCCATTTTTTAAGGTATTCTTTCTATGAAGTGGGAGAAAATAAAATAATTCATTTATTCTTTACAACCTACCTTTAGATTTTTTTAAGGCTCATTCTTTGTCTATCGAGATTAAGACCACCCTAGAGAACTTCTCCAATTTTGTAATGCACAAGATTCAGAGTGCTCAAATGTTTGTGAGATGGATATACGCGACATCAGACCAAGAGGAAACTGATGCATTTTTTGTGGACCAAAAGGATTGCATATTGTCAATCAGTGCAATAATCAATTTCCATAAGGTGACTCTTCGGACTAGGACCGCTTTGACTAACTTGGATTTTGTTGTGGAAAAGGCAGGGAGTACTTTAAATATTTAGAGAAACATGGCTTTTCATCCCCTTTCCATCCAGATGAGTCTTTGATGCAGCCTTGAGGAAGACCTTTTTGGGAGGATGTTCTATACAACTGTTCGGTTGTAGACCCTGCTCGAGTCTAATTTTGGTGACCTTCGTCGCATACCTTTCCAGAAGCTGGTCATTTTGGATCATGGATATCAATGCTTAAAGGTTTATTCTTTTCCCATGAAAGATGACTAGCAGCCATTAGAGAAGGTCATGGATGATCACCTCAATGTTGGTTCAAAGGCTGCCATTTTTTAAACCAAAGATAAGGGTTCTAATCCCGTAGGCAGGATTCCACTAGGAGTCGTCAGACTGTGAACCAATTTCTCACCTAAGTTCGCTAATGATTTTTTCCTTATCTTATTTTGTTTTCCTCTTAGTGGCCTTTTTTTTGAAGGAAACAATGTGTGTATTTCCATTTGTCAGCATGATATTGCTTTGGAGTGGCTTTCTTCTTTTGTTTCGCTGAAGGTCCTGCCTAAGCACCCCTTTGAGTGTTCACAACATGCCCTTTTCACTATTGAGCCTAGGCTTATCTTGAGTCTTACACATGGATATCTCATGCGATTTTGAAGAGGTTTTGTTTTTGTGAAGAGCCAACTTCAGCGCCAACGTGTCACATGTCACTTCCTTTGTATCTGAGATACTTTTCTATAAACGTAGGCCTGACCTTTTCTAAAGGCGATGCATGTGTTGGTCTCGCGTGAAGTTTTGGGAACTAAGGTTTTTGGTTCAAAAGAGTTTCAATGCCATTTTTCCACATGTCTCTTTATTGCAACCAAGCATTTCCACACGTCCAGCATCTGTGAGCTTGGTTTATTTTCTGTTGTGCAAAGAGTTTGAGGAAACAACTGCATTTTTGGTGTGCGAGAGTTGTTGCAGAGCAAACAAAAATGATATGATTTTCACTAACAGACTAGGTGCTAGCTATTACATTTCCAAGTCAGCGATGAAGGTTTCATTTTCTCAGTTCTGCAGAGGTTGCTACGTACTATAATTTCCAAACTATTTGTTGTTGGATGTATCATGGTTGTTCTCTCAGCTAGCATATATGGCTAGAGTTTTTAAAATGTACAGGACTTTTACTTTGATTAAAAAACTATTTTTCAAGCCTCAAAATTATAGTGTTGATGTAGTGCCAAGGCAGGAAAGTCCCTAATGAAGATGCCCAACCTCGTGGCTAATAATAAACAACACAAAATATCCAGAGATATATTCATCAATTAATGAAGTAGATGTCGAGATGTGAGGCCTTCCTATGGGTAGTTACAATTAGAAAATATTTTCTAAATCTTGTGCTAAGCTTCTAATTGATCACTCCTAGCTTGCTTACTTTCTTCCCTACTTTTCCTTACTTCTACATGATCTATTGACTCAATATATAGATAATTACACAACATGTCGGCTAAAAGTTACATTCCCCAAGAAGGAAACATAATACAAATATAGGTTCAGACCAAAATATATCAACGATCCATGAATGACAAAATAAACAAGAGTGATCATAGGGAACAATCCCCTAAGGAATAAATAACTACGAGCTAAGATCGCAACGTCTAATAATCCAAGAATCTTGAGCGCAACACAAATCTCTAGATAGGTCCTCACTAATCATGAACATGTTACCCATGACTAGAAGGAGAAGGAAATCTTGAAGCGTGATCAAGATAAGGAGATGTGATCATAGGAGAAGGATCCATGAACGTTCCATAATAGGAAACTATGAGCGCAACCAATAACTCACACGAGATCGTGACCACAACTAAACTCTGCCAACTGGAAACAAAAAAACTGCTACTAATAAAGAACAAAATGCAAGATAGCTCATAAACCCAAGATGCTCCTACATCAAGTGTGCTTCTGAATTGTCAATATATCAATTGTGCTAATTAGCCCTTTGGTCTCTTTTGCAATTCCTCTATCTCATGAATGTTTTTTGTGTTGTTATTGACTTCAGTATATGCATATGCGATTGCTATTGAGTGGATTATGCTATCACTTTCTCTATTTTCTAAAAGTCATTATGTGCTTTTCTTTATGTCTGAATAATGGTTCTGAGATTATTCTAAATTCATATTGAATCCAGGATTTTTGCCTTGATATTCCATCATTTAGAATAGCCCGTGCATTGGGTTTGTTTAGGTGTTCTAAAGTTTGGCGCATCGCCTTAGTACTTTAGCATACTTCTTCCCTTTTTCCCACAACATGAAATGAAGAGTTGACTTCTAAAATCCTGGAGGTTGCTCGCTGAAAAGCACTAGGTCCCCCATTCATTGAAGCTTCCCTTAGGCTGTGAACCTAAGAGCAATTTTAGGTGTCAACAGTAGTCATATGAGCCTCAATTTTTATTTAATTATGTTGACAATTTTTAATGTTTCATTTTGTATCTAGTTTGCACAAACATTTTATTTATTCCATAAAGTGCATATCTGGGAATTAAAGTATTATATTATTTTAAAATATTTGCAAAATTTAGAACTTCAATAGGAACAGTCATGGAGGTGTATTGAAAATTCATCTCTTTATATATTATAATTGTGAGCATTATATAAGACTTTTTAATCAATTTTTTAGTACTCGTAAAGAATAATAAGACTTTGTGCTCTTTGGAGAATGAATGAGAATTTGGTTGAGAATTTATGTCCAAATAAATATTAATCTTATAATTTCTTATCCT
Organism: Thuja plicata; assembly: GCA_018584345.1. Lineage (NCBI taxonomy): Eukaryota > Viridiplantae > Streptophyta > Pinopsida > Cupressales > Cupressaceae > Thuja > Thuja plicata. The sequence continues at coordinate 5,633,881 of MU227982.1, read as the reverse complement.
AGTGTAGCATTACATTTTTAATTTTTATCCATATAAAGGGTTGTTATAATGATCTGAAATTACTCACTTTGAATCACTTTAACACTTTTTTAATGGATTCAACTTTTAATACGTTGATCATTGATGAAGTTGTATGTGAATATTAGCCAACAATCCCTTAATAATGCTTTGCTAATGAACATAAAGAGCATTGAAAACAACAGAAAGGAAAATGGAGACATAACAAGAGGATTTGATAATAGATCAGTTCACCACTATGGGCTACATCTTCGGATCTGCTTAATTTGCATGATCGTTTTCATTTTAATGATGTTACTTCTACAAAAATCTCTATTACATCATTTTGGTCTTCAAAATACAAGAACAATTTGTTATGCCTCCAAGAAAGATTCAAGCCCTACAATCTCTTCCTTATTCACATCGTTTAGACATAAAGTATTCAACAATATTCTCCTACTCTTCTTCTAAAAACACAAATGTTCAAACCAAGTATTCACCATTACTCACAAGTGCTTCCCAAAGCAAAAACAACCTCCAACATCTAGTCATCTCACCACTCCCCCAAACATGGGACTACTCTTCAAGGCATCATGCCTTTATAACAAAGCCAAATCTAAGGCCGAGTTCAAACAAAACTTGAATACGTCATCTTGATGCTTTTTTCCAACCATTATATAACAAGGGTTAGACTAAGATCAAAATAAAAAAACTATTTATACTTTGACCTTCACCTTTAAACGCAACAATGAACTACAATATTGTGATCATCTCAAACTTCTTAAACTTGCGAGTATAAACTCGACCACCTTCTTGTGATGCACTTTCCTGTCTTAGTCTACTTGTCACTTTGATTCCTCAAATTCTAAAATGGGTTGCATGATGGGATTCCTCACAAAAATAGTCGTGACCTTTGACTATAAAGTCGACATAATTTGGCGCTAGCCTCCGTGATGTCCCTGCTCAGTCAAGATCAAACTCTTTCCTAAAGAATCGTGCCATAGTCTACAATAAATGCTTCTCTTCCTAAATTTGTTACCAATCTCAGCCTCCTTCAATCTGCATGGTCTTTTTAACAGACTAAGAAATATTCAAGTGTCTTCCCTTTGTCTTAATTACAAGGATTTTAGCCTCGAAAAACTTTTAATTCCCTATCTTCATTGACATAATAGGGGAAAGGCATCACTAGTGGACATAGCACCTATACCTGTTCATTCAATTTTAATAATTTATTTACCGGTAGTGGATCATTTATATACCAATAGTTGGTCATTTTTTATCTTTTTTGACCCATGATTGGCTCATTTGTGCACCACTACTAGTGATTTATTGAACCACTACTGAATTTTTGAGTGATTTTTTGACCCATGATTTTTTGAGTGAACCACTACTGGTGATTTGAGTGAATAATTATTGGTGCAATGGGGGTCAAGTATCGATAAACACTTTTTTTGGACCACTTTTTGACCTCTTCGCACATAACGTTTTCTATAGAGTGCATTGTTATTGGCCATAAGCTGAAACCTTAGCTTTAAGCAGTTAAGTCGCATACGAAAATAGCTAAAAAAAACCATCGAAATCCGATATCGTTTGGTACCTCAATTGAACACGCGAAGTTAGCTATAGCCACTATTGGTGCCTTTCCCCTATGACTTCAAATATTATTCTGTACAATATAAAATTAAGCTTTCGATCTCTGCCCTCATGGCTAAAGCTTTTTTTTTTTTGCCTTGATTGACTTGCCAATCGTACGACCCAACACAATCAACAAACTATATTTCCATGCCAAAATTTTAATCAAACAAACAAACACCATTCCAGAGAGAAACTGTAGTGGTGCCATGTGGCACCCAACCATTGGTCCATACCATCTATCAGGAGAGAAAATCGGTGGTGACACATGGCATCACCTCATTGTCCATGTCAACAGTGTATGCAAACTAGAAGTGACATGTGGTGTGCCTTGATTGACCTGCCAATCGTACGACCCAACACAATTAACAAACTATATTTCCATGCCAAAATTTTAATCAAACGAACAAACATCATTCCAGAGAGAAACCGTAGTAGTGCCATGTGGCATCCAACCATTGGTCCATGTCATCCATCAGGAGAGAAAATCGGTTGTGACACGTGACATCACCTCATTGGTCCATGTTAATAGTGTATGCAAAATAGAAGTGACACGTGGTGTGCCTTGATTGGCCTACCAATCGTACGACCCAACACAATCAACAAACTATATTTCCATGCCAAAATTTTAATCAAACAAACAAACACCATTCTAGAGAGAAACCGTTGTGGTGCCATGTGGCACCCAACCATTGGTTCATGCCATCCATGGGGAGAGAAAATCGGTGGTGACACGTGGCATCACCTCATTCTCAATGTCAACAGTTTATGCAAAATAGAAGTGACACGTGGTGTGCCTTGATTGGCCTGCCAATTGTACGACCCAAAACAATCAACAAACTATATTTCCATGCCATTACAACTTGTATATGCCACCTCAACAACATTATGATCCAATCAGCATACTCTACAAAATTATGACCAGCCATAACTTTTGCATACAAACTTGGTTTGAGCCCATTCAAATTGTATTGGAAAGCTCTCAACGAGATCTATGGAATGGAGTCATTTCCATCAAGTTATGAGAACTTGAAAATTTGGGGTACAAAAATCCATTTGGATCACATAATCTATCTTATTTTCCTTGTGTAGAATTACATAAATTTGACTCATCCATTTAGCATTTTCACTATTTCTTTTCCTTTAATTTTTAGCACATTAAAACCCCACCTATAAACAAATTCCATAGTTTATTTTGTTCTATTGTTGGCTTTCAATAAAGACAACCTCAATCATTTTGAGGAAGAGATTTTACTCCAAAGCTATTGAAAATTTGTGAACACCAATTTATCTCATCAACATTTAGTAAATGTTTTTAAGAGATGTGTAAATATCAATAACGTGTCTTGCAATTCTAATGAAATTGAGACTTGTTTAACTAAGGCCAAATAATCATGTAATGAATTCTATGTGTCTTTTTTAGCATGTTATTGACCTAATAGATGTTCTAAATTGCATATTCTTGATCACACAACTCAAGGTTTTCAAGATGCACATTGAAAAGATAATAATTATATTTTAGAAAAAGTTACCCCAAAATAAGAAATTCAAAATTTGAAAGACTGGGGGAATAGATATTCTTAAATACACATTCGGATCACTTGCACTGGAGATTCTTGAGATATAAGCTAATAAGATAAGATAACAACATGAGACCAATAAAAGTTCTTGCAAGCAAAACAATGAGACTAATACTAGCTCCTTTTGAGCAACCACACTAGAAACTACCTTATCAAGACCAAGAGACACAACTTGGAAATCTACTTATTTAAAAATCAATCCAAAGCTAGAAGTCAATTATAAAAGACCAAAGATCACAATTTAGAATTCTATATTCGACATCTCTTTGAAATTTGAGCTTAAATTTTACATAATCAAAACTTAATATAGTTTAATCGATTAAGCTCAATCCCTAGAATATAATAATAACTATATTTTTAAAAAAAACCTCTTTCAAATTGAAAGTTTCAGATTAAAAGATGTTAATAGTAAACTCCACCATGTTAGCTCAATCCATGGACTGGTCTTCATTTTGTGGTGTAATCCCATGTAGAAAAAACGGTGGGAATGGTGACTGGTGTTGACAAAAGATAAAAACACACCAAATGTGATATGATGCAGGTGTGAAAGGGAGTTTAGAAAGAAGAGATAGAAGTCTTAGCCTGATCAAACGTCAAAAGGCATCATTGGCATTAATCACTTTCTCAGAAGACGCAAGTGTTGCATGTGAATGTGAAAGGAGTTAAAGGGCAACTAGAGATACTACGGCCATGATATGGACTGCTTTGGACTGTCCATCTCTCGTCATCAACACTACATCAGCAGATGACGTCTCTCTTCACTGTTGGCATTTCATACACCTCTCATTTCACACATAACACACCAAACCAGTCCTTTTCTTTCCTTTCCTCCCTACTAGATTCTCCCCCACTCATCTCATTCTTTTCGTAGAGTATACATCCACGAGCCTTCCACAACCAGATTTGATTGATGGCTCACTTTTACACGGTTAAAGTAAACAAAAAATAATTTTGGTTTGAACGTAATGTATGACAATTTTGGGAAAAAAAAGGTTAATTTAAGCTTTTAGAAAAGTAAAGCAACTTTGATTATGGATTCAATTTTGGGAAAAAAAAGGTTAATTTTTGGTTAAAGAATTGTTAGTACGTAATGTATGACAATTAGTTTAAACTTTTAGAAAAGTAAAGCAACTTGGAATATGGATAATCTTTTGGAAAAAAAAGGTTGATTTTTGGTTAAAGAATTGTTACTTTGATTGACAAGGGTGAGGTAAGTGTCTTAATTAGGTCATTCATAATGATTCAAATCTTTGGAGGCCAGATTGGGCCCTTGGGTGATTTTGACTAGAAATTTGACTCAGGATTATTTAGAGTAAGGAACATTCTTGTTTGAGCGCTCTCTCTCTCTCTAGAAATTTGACTAATGAATATTTAGAGTAAGGAACACTCTTGTTTGAGTTCTCTCTTTCTCTCATGTACGTATATGCACACACACATACTTATTTTTGTTTTGTTTTGAATATAATAACTTAGTGTATAAATGACATACTTATATAAGAATCCGTTTTTTTGTTTTTGTTTTTTTTTTTATGTTTTTTCTCTATGTTTTTTTTTTCTTTCTTAATCACGGTTTGGATCCAGTCCCCATTTTAATGTATCTTAGTTTGGTTTGAAATTATAATTAAAAAAATTGAACTCGGTCAAAATTATGCATGTGACTGACTTCCAAAATTTTAAATTTTAATATAATTAATGGTAAAGCTAACATCTAATCAATTAAGGAAATCAAATTTCCATAATCCATAACATTGAGCACATATAGTTTCTAATTACTCATTGCACATTGACTCAATAACACAATATTCAAATAGTTGTTCTAAGATATTCTATATAAGGACAAAAAATAGTTCATTTGAATCATCATTTAGCCTAAGGACAACTTCTTATTCAAATATATTTAGAAATAAAGTTTCAACAATCCATCAAATTGAGCACGTGTAGAGGTATTGTATAAAAGGACAAAAAATAATATATTTTATATCAACATTTAGCTTGAGGATGACTTCTTGTCTAAATAAATACTTATCATGTTGTGGTATGTTTTCTCAAAGAACAAAGATATTGTGCGTGTGTATTATATTCAAATTGTTGTGCTAATCTATTGTATAAAAGAACAAAAAATATTTCATTTTCTATCATCATTTAGCCTAAGGATGACTTCTTGTTTAAATATATACTTACTCATCAAGTTGTCACATGTTTTCTCAAAGGATAAAGATACTAAAATCTATGTAATTTAGTTATTTGAATACATTACTTAGTGGTTACATGACATAATCCATATTCTATGTCAGAATTGGTATTTAATTTGTATTTTGTTTAATTCTAAATTTTTAGATCCAATCCTCATTTTAATGTTCCTTAGTTTGGTTTAAAATTATAGTTTAAAATTTGAATCTAGATCAATGTTATGCATGTGATTTTGCCTTCCAAGCTTCTAAATTTGTAAATATAATTGGTGGTCAAATTAACATCTACTTAGTTATAGAAGTTAGATTTCCATAATCTATAATATTGAACACACAATTTCTAATTAGTTGTAGTTCGTTGACTCAAAAAATAAAATATCAAATTGTAGTGCAACTATATTGTATAAAAAGATTATATATATATATATTTTGGAACATCATTTATTGACCACTGACCAAAATACTAACCAAAATACTAGAACTACCCAACTAGAACATAACAACAAACAAACAAGAAGGGAAATCTTTTTGGTTGATGCAAGATTGCCAAGATCCTAAGATGCTCCTACATCATAGGGCCTAGGTGATCAAATGAATTATTGGATTGGAGAAAAAAATAGAGGAGCACACTTAGAAATAAGGGCCAACCTCGACTTCAAACAAGATTGAAATGATGAAGGACTTATATCTGAATTTAAGTATCCATTAAGTGCCATATGAAGTCTTGTTATGAAAAACACACTAAGGTGGGTGCTAAATAATTATGAAATTGTATACCAATTAGGTCCTTACAATTTATGATGGTATAATCTCTCTCTCTCTCTCTCTCTCTCTCTCTCTCTCTCTCTCTCTCTCTCTCTCTCTCTCTCTCTACTTTCATGGCTTGATAGTTATGGGCAATGTGCAAGCTATTTCATTTTCTTTGTTGTCCCTTGTAATGTGCGAGACCCCACATTATGATTAGAGGTTGAAGATGAGGATGAGGAGATGCCCTTGGTAGACAACATCCTACATCCACCACGAGGTATTTTTTTTTATAGATATTTTAAAACTCTTATGACATTGATTATTGTTTCAATTGGATTCCTCATCCAACTACATCTATAGAGGACAATGGGAAAAAATGGGAGAGAGGAAACATGTGAAGGTAATTCCACTTGAGGAGTATAAGGTGTGGAGTGTTAGGTTGCTCATGGCGGTATATATAATTCTCCACATATATTTAGAAGACCATCTTTATGCTCTACCAGTCAATAAGATTTAAATTTCAATTGTTTTAACGAACATCAACTTCTTCAACTTTGTACAGTGTAGGGGAAGAACGCCAGTAACCAACAAGGGATCCAATAACCATTATGTTTTTGTTATGATGACCCCCCAATTACTAATATGAAAAGAGCTTGAAAATGATCACTCATGTACAAATAGTTGATCACACATGTATCAATAGCTAATCATTTTTTAGCTTTTTGGGTTGGTAATTGGCCCATTTGTGTACCACTATTAGGACATTTGTGTATGAGTACTAGGACATTTGGCCACAAGTACTAGCATTTTTGAGTGAATGGCTATTGGTGCATCTTTGAGTTGGTATCGGGCAACACTTTGAAATGACCACTTTTTTATCCTTTGGTGTTTGATGATCTCTATAGAGAAATTTGTGAATACCCAGAAGTTGAAACCTTATAGATTTAAGCAGTTAACTCACATGTAGACAACACATTTTTTTTTTGTTGAAATCTGTCATATAGTTTAGGTTCTACAGGTGTGCCAAGTTAGGGTGTGTGGGTACTGGTGCTCTTTCCCTAAACAAATTGAGCCCCTAGGGGACGATACCCAATAACCTACAGGGGATCCAATAATTGTTACCTTTTTGTGCACATGACCCCCCAATTACTAATATTAAATGAGCCCCAAACATGATCACACATGTACCAATAGTCGATCACACATATATAATAGTCGATCATTTTTTAGCTTTTTTGGTTGGTAATTGGCCCATTTGTGCACCACTATTAGAACATTTTGTAACAACTACTGGGACATTTGGCCACAAGTACAAGCATTTTTGAGTGAACGACTATTGGTGCAAGAACATAGTGGGTATTGGGTGACACTTTGAATGACCACTTTTTAACCTTTCGGTCTTCGACGATCTTTACAAAGAGATAGGTGAATACTCATAAGTTGAAACCTTAGCTTTAAGCAGTTAACTCGCATATAGAGACAACAAAAAATAAATCGGCGAAATTCGACACACCATTTACGACCTACAGATGCGTGAAATTAGGGTGTGTGGGTACTGGGTATCTTCCCCTATACCCATTCACCATGTTTTAATTTTTAGATTGTACGTTTTTGTTTTTGTTTTTGTTTTTGTTTTCTTACTATGGGTATCTTCCCCTATACCCATTCACCATGTTTTACTTTTTAGATTGTACATTTTTATTTTTGTTTTTGTTTTTATTTTTATTTTCTTACTCTGTAGAAGACAATGCATATCCTCTAATTATTACATAAGTACTAGAAAAACATTTCTTTCAAGAATTATTTCTAATTGTTTTGTTAACTATTTTGAATAAACCCCAATTTAAAGATGTAGCAATTACGCACCAAGATGTGATACATAAATATTCAATGATAAAGAATATTATTATGAATTTAAAATTCATAGAACTTAAAAGGAAGTGTCCGAGTAGCCGAGCAAATTAGTTGTGGGACCAGTCATAGCCTTCACTCACCAGGTGGCGACTGTACACACCAACTACTCGCACTGCTCCTCATCAAGAGACAATTTGTGCTTCCGTATGGTAATCTCTGCACCATTTATCAACCATTTTACAATTTGGCAGTCTTCTGAGCTATATGTGTACCATTTATGGACGATTTTACTATCTACAATTTGTGCTTTCGTACGGTAATATGTGCCGCATTTATGGACCATTTTTCAATTTAGCATCCAGCAACGGACTCTATATTTATTATTGCGTACCCGCTTACTATCTTTGCTGAATCGCTGATGCACAAAAGGAATTCATTGTTTTACTCTCGTTTACACTCTCTAGGTAGTAAATCAATTTGGATGTGTATTTGGTTAAAATTTGTGAACTAAACAGCGCTCGTACTGCCCAAACTAAATTTGGCTCTCAATCTTAAACATTTTTTTATGATTATAACCAAAGAGTACATACATATTTAGGTCAAATATGAGTAATTTTATGATAATTTTATCTATTTAATTTGAAAAGATTTTTACAATCTATTAATAATAAAGTAATGTAGTTTTTTGAAATTTGATTGTGTGTACTATTTTTTGCATCAACATTTGGAATCACACTTATGGATCACATAGTGTGATTTGAAATATTGATGCAAAAATATAGGATGGTGGATTACAAAGTGTGATTAGAAACATTAATGCAAAAAGAATAGGATGATGAATTACAAAGTGTGATTCAAAACATTGATGCAACAAACTATGATGACGGATCACAAAGTGTGATTCGAAATGTTGATACAAAAAAAATAGTATTAACCAATTTTCATGGTGATAATCAAAGTGTAAAAAGAGATTAAGTCAATTATATAAATAATTTAGAAGCAATTTCTTGATCTATACATAAAAGAAAGTTGAAATAATAAAAGAACCTTGATTTATTTTTTTTCCTTATTGCTCTTTACTCATCCTGATGATGGATCACGGAGTGTGATCCGAAACGTTGATGCTTAAAAACACACACAATCAAAAACTAGAAACTCAGCTCTAACCTTGTCAAATTGAATACCAAAAAATAGTACAAAATTTGTGATTCCATAAATGATCTTTAAAACCATAAACATTAAAAATCTACTACTATAAATTAAAAATTTACCCTTTTAATTATAAAACATGTTTCATTTTAGACCTAATTTTAACTGTCTAGAATTTCCCTTCCCCTCCCATGAAATATTTACCCCAATTTAATAAAACAAAACATATTGCATTTTATACCTAATCTTAAATGCATCTGCAAATTGCCTTTTGAATGCGTAAGTAGTGTGGAGAGTAAATAGAGGGACGTCATGGTAATGTCGTCAGCAATGACAATGTACACCTGTCTTGTGAAGTCGTAATCTTCTTTTCACCCATTCACATCTTGTCCATTTCTCATAAATGCACTTCATCTACTCCAATTATTAACATCTTTTGCTAAAGCACGTCAACATTCAATAGAGCTGCTGAAAGATGCTTTAAATGCCATCCTATGCTATCTCACACGGGTTTTTTATATATATGGCTTCAGCTGTTTTTACTCTGCATTGTTTAAAAGTTTATTCTATATATACTTTTTTTTACCGTCTGTCAATCACTGTTTTTATCTTTAGAAATTGTATTTTTACGTGCAACGTGCATCTAGAAGAGGTCTTTTGGGTCAATTATTGAGTTGTACATGATGCATTCAATAGTACATCTCATATAGGGGGTATATAGTTGCATAATTATCTTTTCCCAAAAGTTTACGGGTAAATATAAATTTAATGTAGTAAAATATATAATGAATATCTTGGAAAGGTCTTTTGGATCAATTATTGACTTGTACATGATGTACACAATAAAACTTATAAACACTTGAAAGGTTTGGATTACTACTGTAAGGTTAGGTTGCATAATTTATTTCCTCATAGGCACTTGAAAGGTTTGGATTACTAGTATATGATTGCATAATTTATCTTCCCATAGGCACTTGAAAGGTTTGGATTACTAGTAAATGATTGCATAATTTATCTTTTGTGCTAAGAGTATTATGTAGTAAGAAAAATTATTGCATTACATATATTTAAAAAAGTGAGTTTATTTGTCAAGTTAGTTCACATTTAGTAGTTTTGTGTTTGTATTGAACGTAACACTACATATCACTTGTTGAAACATTTTTTGTAATTTTCTTTTTAAATAAAATCTGTTATACTTTTTTTTTTATGACAAATAGTTTTAGGTGTTGATATATAAGTGTTTGATAAAACATCTTAAAGAAATGTGGTCTCATGGAATGTCATGATTATATGATATACACAAAATTGATTTTGTTGATTTAACGTTCCTTAAGGTAGGTTGGAGATAAAGCATTAAGAGGATTTTTTTTTAAAAAAATTTTACATTCTCATCGTTTGAGTTCTAATTTAAGCCCAAAACATGTCTTAAGGTGCATGATTGTTTTCCATCCATATTTCATGTTTTTGATGCCAAATGTTGTGTGCATTGCAATGTGGTTTGTCCTTGAGTTATTTGGAAAACATTTTTGAAACATTAAATATATTTTTATTGTCTAATGTTGCAATACATGACATAAAAAGTATTTTTTATTTTACTTTATATGTTAAAGGAACAACTTCAACTATAAACCCTAAGGGTCATTTTTCCTTGAATGTGTCTTGCCTAAGACTATATGGTGTTATTCATCATTAAACAACATTATGTTGCACATGGCTAGGTTTGGAGTAGCTAATTGTAAGGAAGATATGTAGATCTTCCAACTAAATTTGATGATCTAACTTCTCCAAAGATGTTCTAGACTAACTTAAGATGATTAAAATGTGAGCACAAAGTAGGCCTCTATCTACAACTATTGAGCCCTAGTGGTTTAGTAAGTTATTGACCTTGCAATTGGTCGATAGATAATATATTTAAGAAAATTATCTATTGAGAGATAATCTACAAAAAGAAAGTGGGGTAAAATAATTATGGGATAGTTAATTTGGTTGATAATAGTAAAACTCTATTTTGTGGATATCGTTTAATTAATACAATCGATGAGAACATATGCCTTTAGGTTAAGTTCATCCTAGATAGATATTTTCTCACCATTTTCCCTTTTAGAGAAACATTAATCAATATTCATTTTCTTTTATTTTCTTCTAGCCAAAATTTGATTCCCTTTTAGTGCGAGAATTCATTTCTCACCATATTTCATAGCCTTAGCATTACATTTCACCATGTTGCAAGATTTTCAGTGACTTTGCAAGTTTGCTTTTCACATGACCTCAACTAGAAGCCTACACTATCAATTATTTTACACACCATTAACAATCATAAAAGAAAGAATTGTCATTATATCACATAATCTTTGTTGTGTAATTGGTGAAAAATTGGCCCATATTTGAGTAAATGGGCCCCATAGTAGTAAATAGTACAAAGAAAGCTTCCAACACAACAAATTTTTTAATCATACCTAAATAATGTTCAATGGTTAACACAAGTTCTCAAGGTGTTAGTGTGATAACTTGAAACTATTATGCTATTTGATAACTGTAGACGTCCAAAAATATTAATATTATTATTAATATTATTTTCCCTCTTATTCCTCTAACTATTTAATTCAATCAATTAAATAGTTTCATTTGCTACTATTTATCAATAGCTTAAATACTATTCTAATGTATTTCATTTAAATACATTTGTCTCATAAAATCTCCTTTTTAATAAATTTACATTTATTAAATCCCCCATATTCCTAATTCTTCTAAACCATGATTTATTCAAATCTAATTTGAATTATAATCTAAACCCTAGCTAGGAACCTATTAATCCAACCTAGACAGCCTACCCTATTCTTACCCTACTCCCATCACCTCATTTCCTAAGTATACTTCCCCACTTAACTATCCTTTAATCATGCTTAATGGGTGATTCCTAACCTTTTTAAGGCTAATGGAATGCTCACCAACATGGAGAAATTCTCTCCAAAAAGGTCACCCATTCCTCTTTAATTTCTTCTTACAAGTTTGTCTCCCACTTAGAAATATTGAGCTACTCAATATTAAATGCCAATTTTGACTCAAAATTGGCCATCTTTTCAAACCTATGTGTCCCTTATGTGGCTCTTATGTGGATGCCACACAGGTGCCACTTCATCCAAGCCTCTTTCTCTCTCCAAAAACTCTATAAATAGAGGCCTTCTCCTCTTCACTTTACATCTCTCATATTTGCATTGTTATTGTGCTAACATAGCTCTAGATTTCATGTTTTCATATGCTTTTAGTCTTTCATGCTTAATTCACATAGATATCACATATTAGGCTTCAATTTGGTGAATTAATCTTAGCTTCAATCTAATATATGCATATCATCTTCATAGTTAGTTTAGATCATCATTTGAAGGATTTGAGACTAGTTCCTCATACTAGCTCTTGAATTGCTTCCTTTGTTTCCATGCTTACATTCCATTTGGGGATCCATTATATTTAGTGTGTTTGAGAGAGCACACCTACATCCTATCAAAAGAACAAATCAAACAAGTTAAATAGGGTGTTCACTTGTTTTAGTTTAATCTGATGTTATGTTGAGTTCTTTGTTGTTTGCTTGTTCTTTCATATACTTTTTGAATCGATTATATGTGCTAACCCACTAACGTTTTATGTTTGAGCTTGCTCCCAATAGGTTGAAGAATTCACCGTACTACATTCTGGCAAGCCCGGTGGGACCCACGTCCCTAAATTCTTCTACTCTTATTTCAACGTCTATGTTTTACGCAAAGGTGTCTGCGCAAACGTCGGTTCTCCCTGAACTATCATTCAACGTCTGCGCTGAACCTGCGTCTGCGACCTAGACTGGCATCTCCGCCTGGAATTGATTGTTTAAAATTTTCCCAAACATAATTTGTCATCTATCAAGATTTGTTGTGTTTCTTATTGATTTTAAACATTTTAGCATTTTGTTTTTTAGCAGAGATCCATTTTACAAGGTGTTATACTGCTAACAATTCATTAAAAGAAAAAAATCTTGATGGCTTCATAAGGAACGTTAGCTTTTTAATGTTTGGAAAGTTTGAAAGGGCTGAATTTGATCTGATTAAAGACTAGAAAGAAAAAAAAACTAACTTTGTGTGCTGTCTTTTTGTGCTTGCAGGTATAGCAGCATCTTCATAAACGTTGGTTCATGAACCAGCGTCTGTGATTCACAAACCATCATTTTTTCTTAATCGGTGTCTGTGTTTCACAAATCAGTGTCTCCGACTAGTATATCAACTTACTGTTTGTTTGTGTTTCTGGCCTATTTTCTGCATTATGCCATTTTTTAGGCTAAAACAAGAACCAGCATCTGCACCTTGAATCAGCATCTGCACTCTGTCAAATTGTTTTGGTTATTTGCTAACAATTGTCTAGTGGTTTTTGTGTTTTCAACGCTTTTCAAAGGCTAAGTTTAAAACTACTAATCAGTTGTCTTGCATCACTGCTTGTCAAAGACACAACTTTGAAACTACTCATATTTGTCTTGTAGGTTACCTCACATCAAAATTGACCAAATGATCGTGTTTGTGTTAATCTTTTTTAGGCACATATGCTAATTAGTTGGATTTTATTATCTAATCCTGAGTGAGTGTTAGGGGATTATGCTCTCTTCCCTTTTGGGAAGATCAAAAACCTAGACACACTTACTTAGTATTAAACAATTGAATCTTTTGGGAAAGAACAAAGCTTGTCTTGTGTGCTTGTGGAGAAAATGATACTGGATAGGAGAGTATGCTATTTTCCCTATGTGGGAGAATCAGAAATCCAGACTCCTTTTTGTCACCAATCTAATTTACTTTGAATCCTTTAGATGGGCCTACCGATTGAGGAAAAAATCTCCTAGGAACGACCCACGTGAGAACGAGGTGTAAGCTACACCACTCTAAATCACTTTAATCAAATTTACTCCTTGGGGTTAAAGCCTCAGGAGTCGATTGGAATTTGAGCTTATACTTGGCTCTTGTCTAGCTTAAGTGCAGCCTCGTGGTCTCAATCATGTTTACGTGACCACTTTTGTCAAGACACTCTATGGGGCTATACGCCTGAATCGTGCTTGCACGGACATAGAGGATACAATCGAACGGAGAACCTTACTAAACACTCTAGGCTTAGAAGATACTTGGAACACCCCCAAAAGGTGATATGCTTGTGCAAGGAAGATAGTAACTTCCCCAAGATCAATTGTACATTTGTGCCACCCTGAGAGTTTGGAACCAGATAATACGACGTCATGACTGGAGCCATTGCGTGCTTGGTGATAGTCGTATTCTGATTAGCTCTTATGTGCATGCCTAAGATTATGAGCAAATAATTTCATGCTATGCCAATTCCTTAGGTAGATTTTGTGCTTGAAGTGCTTGAAGAACATTGACAAATCCAAAACATGAACGGAATACCCAACATTCAAATTTTCCACGTGCTTGTATCCCTTAAGGTTTCTTTGTCCCTTGTCATATTGTTTTCAGACACATGCTTGTTATTTTTTCGGTTTGACTATGCTGAAATTGGTTCTTGCCATGGAACAAATTTATTAAAAATTAGAACAAGATCAAACTTTTCCCAGATTATCAAGACAACGTCCCTTTGCAAATAATTTTTTCTTTTATTAGATATTTCCTAAAACTTCTAACTATTCATCCAAGATTGAATCTATTTATAACACATGACCGATTCCAAGAAGCATAAGAAGGTGAAAACTCTATTACCACCCGTGTAAAGAGAACAGAAAAACACAACCTGAGAGGCTACCAAGTACCAACACATCATTGATTTTGTCAAGAAAGAGATTCATAAATGGGAAGAATTCAACAAAGTGATCTACAACAACAAGGTTGCTCATTTCATGGGCAAATATTGTCTAAACTCCGCTTTTGTTGGATTTGAGCAATATGACTAGTCAGTTTACCACAACAAATGAAAGGTCCTCCTCTTCTTAAGCTCACTTAGCTTGCATTTTAGGACCTCTCTTAGGTTGTCATCTTTAGAAACACATCACACACTCATCCTAGCATGATCCTGCATAAATCGAATCAATCCTAATCAGCCTAGTGTCATCCTAATCATCATCCAAAGAATCCTTGATCACATCCCTCACTTGGTATTGCATCCCCTTTTGAGTTGCTAAAAACCTACATCTTAATCAAACCCCATCCTTGAATGTCCTTAAACTAAGCATTGTTTAGGATAATCCCCTTTTTCTTTTGCAACCTCATCACCTTGATCAAAAGGTTGGTTCGCATCAACAAAGAATCTCGTCCATCAAAGACCACAAGTCTGTCTTAGGTAGACAATCGTATTCACTTGATCTTTCATTAGGGAAAGCAACCCTTAATCCGTGCATGCACCAAGTTATCCTTAGTCCTTAGGAGCATATTCATCATCTTGGACACATCCTAATCCTAGCATCATCACCCTTAGCTTCCTAGGTGCATCGCATCTTACATCTCATATTCCTTTAGGATATTCATTTCATGCCACCTATCACACAAGCCACTAAGAAGAGGAAGAACATGGATCCTAATCTTGCCACTAGCTCATCTAATCCTATGACTGACAACACCAACACCATGGTTACTTATGTGCCTCAGCCCAATGATCAAATTGAACATATCTGGGTAGACACTAATGAAACTCCCACTCTGAGTACTGTGGAAACATTTATCAACCATCCAGCGCATGTCCACATGGTAAACTCCATGAGTGGATGCAACAACAATCAAGTACTCTTGGACATTCAACAATAAGGACTTCAACTCCCGCCTTGGATTATACCCACACTTGTCACATGACCTATGGAACTTCCAGGGGAATGTCCTCACCCCACTAGAAATGAATATTTTGATCCACTTCAATGAGCCCTACAAGTGGGAACTCTTATCACGCAAGTAGTTCATCTGTCCATTCCACCCTCCATCATGCACACAACACCCTCATCTACCTCGGGAGCCCCACCTCCTGATGCCACATCAGCAGCAAAAACAATACCCCCTATTGCTATGCAGGCACTTCCGCAAGCCATAGTCACTCCTCTTTCACAAGCAATCCCAACATTCATTGCAAACTTTCCACCACTGCCAGTTAGAAAATAGCAAACCACCATTCCACCCATCCCTACTCAGCCCATTCAAAGTGCAACAACCAGTTCACAACATCAAAGCACCCAAGTCTCCAGGCCTATTTCGCCTTTGTTCACCACATGCATGCCACCTACCAACACCTATAACCAACCCTTATTTCCACAAGGGTCCACTTTTCTCTCTCTCCACCAGTGATGCAATCACAATGAATGCCAACAGTTCTACCTCAAACGTTGTTCAACCCAAACCCCTCCATACCACAACCATCCACGAATCCCTTCGTCGTACCCAAAATTCCCATCCAACCTATCCAACAACAACAACCTGCCTAACAACAACAACAACCTATCCAACAACAGCAACAACAACAACCTACCCAACAACAACAACCTATCCAACAACAACAACAACAACCTATCCAACAGTAGCAAAAGCCATCCCAGCAACAACTGCAGCAACAAATCACCAACCCATTCACATCCCAAGCACAACAACAACAAGTCAACCCCTTCATAGCTGCATAGACCACCATCCAAACTACACAACAGCCGCAACCACAAATGCAGGGGGCAAGTCCCCTCATGGCACAACCACTGCAACAGTTTGCTAATCCTTTCATCCAACCCATGCAACAACAACAAAATCATTCCACCAATTACATAGCCATGCCATCTTCCGCTACATCAAAAAAAATTCCACCTCCACAGCAATTCCATGTTCCCATTGGGGGCATTCCGCCGCAAAACACCTATCCCCCATCTTATACAGGTGCACAACAAGCTCATCCCACCTATCCAATGCCGTAGAAAATACAAGCATATTTCCAGCAATTGCAATAATCTTATCAAGCGCTGACACCTCCTCCACTGCAATATTCCCCTCAACCACAACTTCCACCACAACAACCCATATACGTTGACCAACAACCATCATACCAAAAACCACAATATCCCCCATAGAATCCTCCATACTCGCCATTTGATCCATATCAAGTTCAAGGAAACCATGCAATCACGATTAACAATCCTCCCCCGCAAATCAATCATGAATGGGAGGAAATGAAGAATGCTCTCAAGGAGCTAAAAGTTGGGACAGAGGCTAAAACATTCAAGTTTGAAGAAGTATGTCCTTATCTATTTGATCAATCTATCACTGCCATACCCTTCCCCAAGCATTTTGAGACACCCAAATTTGATAAATATCAGGGGAAGGGAGATCCTGTGAGTCATGTAAAAGAGTTCTACATGGCCTACCAAGAAGTGGCCTATAGAAATAAATTCCTCATGAGACTATTTCCCAAAAGCTTAGGAGGAACCACTCTTGAGTGGTTCTAGAAAATTCCGTATGGCACAGTCTCTACTTTCGCTGAATTATCTGAAACGTTTGTGGCCCAATACACACATAATGTCAAAAATGAACTCTCACTCCTTGACCTATGTAATTCCAAACAAAAGGGAGGAGAGAACCTAGCCGATTATCTTCAGCACTGGCAAGGGCTTACTACAAGGTTTTCTTACCAACCCCCAGAGCAACATCTTATCAAAATCTTCATTAAAAACCTCCATCCTAAGCTTTCTTATCACATGCGCATGAACTGTATACAAACTTATCACGACATCAGAATCAAAGGTATGGATCTTGAACGAGGTCTTGTAGAAGAGGGTGCCATAAAGCACTACAAAGAATCCTAGCCTGACAAACATAACAATGATCGATCACGATACTGGAACAAGAACAAAAATGCAGTAACAAATGGAGCCACTGACACTAAACACGTTCAAGTTGTGGTAGCCAGTCCTAATGCACCTACCCAGACTTAACAACAAGCACCACCAATGTACCCTCAACTTCCTCCCATGTATCAACAACCCAATCCTGTGTATCCCCAACTGACGTACTAGCAAAATATGCGCCCTCAAGGTGCGACTATCTATCCCCCTCTGGGGACATCATATCAACACAACTATCAAGGTCCTATGAATCAGACAAATGCTATATCAATTGCACATGGACAACAAAGACCTCGCACTTTGAATGCACCACAACGCACATTAACCCCTTTGGGTGAACCCATAGATGTCATCTTCCGCAAACTGGTCCAAGCTAACCATGTCGTGTATCCCAAAACATAGCCATTTGATGAATCAACTCCTAAGCCAGCTTGGTATAAAGACAACGAGTACTATGAATACCATCGTGTTAAGGGATGCACTACCCTCAAATGCATGAAGCTGAAACACTATATTCAGGATCTCATTGACCGCAAGGAGATCAAAGTAGACTCTTGTGCCCAATCATCACCAAATGTCGGCCTTAAAATTTATCAAAATGCATTCCCTAAACACACTTCAGGTACAGGCCCAGGCAATCCTACTCAGTCCTCTAACTAGGGGAAGGGTAAACAAGTAGAAAATGCTGACATGAAAGATTATTCCAATGCATATATCAACTACAATAATCTCATCGACTGCATATCCCAAGTCCAGTCCTCTGTCAATGTCATCCATGTCAAGGGTGCTGATAACCAATGCGCCATCACCACTCGTAGAGGTAGGATAACAGTCGTAGGTATCGGTCTTGCCCCATCTGCTGGGACCCAATACAACATTTTGGAACACCTAGGGAATACTCCGACCCAAATTTCCATCCTAGATCTTCTCTGCACATCACCCACTTATCAAGAAATCCTTAATAAAGCCTTGCAAGAAGCCCATGTTCCCAGCGACATCAACCTCACTGAATTCAAAAACCTTGTCGAACACCTGTCTGCATCTTGTGGGGTCTCCTTTAAACCAACAGACATGCCCTCAGAAGAAACCAATCATAATATCCCACTCTGTATTGCTGTCATGGTTAAAGATTTTTCCATCAAATGGGTCATGATAGATAATGGTTCGGCCCTAAATTTGTGTACTCTAAAATTCATAAAACAATTGGGTTGCACTGAAGTTGATATAACAAATGATGTCATCACAATAAAGGCATATGACAATCTGGAGTGTACTTCTAAAGGCACCATATCATTAGCCATTCAAGTGGGCCCAATTATCTAGTATACATTATGTCATGTTGTTGATCTTGACCTTCCCTTCAACATCCTCCTTGGATGCCCATGGATTCATTCTATGCAAGCCATCCCCTCTACCTACCATCAGTGCATCAAATTCCCATATAACGGCACTGAGATCACCATCCGCGTAGATCCCAAGCCCTTCGCATACTACGATTTTTTGGAAACATCCTTTCCACATTCCAATCACTGTCCCAGGATCGATATTGGTACTTCTGTCGCCTGTTCATCTCGAACCCATTCAGACCCAAAAACAATCCTCTCTTCCACCTTATCCATGGTCAAGATCAACAACAAAGGTTGTGGTGAGTACATTTTATCTGATGCCTTCGCAGTTGGAGCACTACTAATTGATCCACACACTCAAGGCCACCAACCTAATCTAAGCAAGATAGAATTAGAGACAACCAAGGCACTACAATTTGGTCCTACCACTTTTATATCAAAAGGTACTTTGACTGGCTAGGAAATGAAACCAAACATCAACCAATGGCTATATAAAGATCCACCACCCAAGGACACAAGTCACCTCAATTACTTTAAAGATAAGTACCCCACAACTCACAAACTGGTGACAGAAAAATGGAACTACCAAGGAGGTGGCCTTGGTTATGACGAGCAAGGTATGAAAGATCCTATTATACCTACTCGACTAGAAAAGCACCTAGGCCTTGGCATGGGATTTTACACGAATGGGGACACCAATGAAAACATCTTTGCCTCTTGTCCATTCCTGGGCAAAATTGCTGACATTGAAGATATCCCGGAAGAGAAAGTTGTGAGAGCTTATGACGATGTTTTTGACGATGAAACATTCCTGGGCGATTCTATCCTACAACAACTTTCCATCCTCTTCATTGACCTTCCCCTTCGCCATCCTGAACTCATATACTGGGACCAACCAAGTGTCGTACACATTGATGAGTTCCAAAGTGAGGATATGCTCCTAAGCTTTATGGGAGCAATTGAGAAAAATAGTGACTGGGGGCAAGACTCAGCCGATGTCTACAAACTAGACCCAAAGGCATACTTTGGGGAAGAGGAGAAATTTAGTTGCAAAAGTGAAACAAAAAAAAAATAAAAAAAGAGAAAAATTGATCCCCTAGAGAAAACCCCTCTGGGGTGCTATCTGATCATAAAATAGTAAAAACAAAGTGCGTATCCCCTGGTGAAAACCTCTTTGAGGCGCCAGAGGATGAAGATTCTCCTCTTCCTCTGATCTGTGATTATAGGCCTAAACAATCATCGATTCTCATTGAAGAAGCAAAACCTGTCAACCTGGGTACCAAAGAGAATCCCGCCATCACATACATAGCAACATCTCTGACTGAAGCAGAAGAAAGTGATCTTGTCACGTTATTGAAGGAATCCATCAACAAGTTCGCATGGTCTTACTCCCACATGTCAGGATTAGACCCCAACTTGGTGGTTCACCATCTAGCAGTGGACCCAAACATCAAACCTATCAAGCAAAAGCTCAGAAAGATGCACCCTAAAGTGGCACTACTTGTCAAAGCGGAGCTAGAAAAGCTAGTCCAAGCCAAGATCATCCACCCCATTGACTATTCTGACTGAATTTATAACATGGTGCCCATCTCTAAGTCTGATAAATCAATTAGGATATGTACAGATTTCAGAGATCTCAATAAGGCATGTCCCAAGGATGATTTCCCCTTGCCAAATATAGATATGATTGTGGATCTCACAGCAGGACATGAGATGTTTTCATTCATGGATGAATTTTTCGGATATAATCAGATCGCAATTGTAGAAGAAGATCGACATAAGACAAAATTCACAACCCCTTGGGGCACCTTCTACTATAAAATGATGCCTTTTGGTTTAAAGAACACTGGGGCAACCTATCAAAGGGCCATGACTGTCATTTTTCATGACATGATCCACAAGATTCTTGAAGAGTATGTGGACAATATCTTAGCAAAATCAGTTAAGAGGGAAGATCACCTAGATGTTCTAGAGTGCATCTTTGACAGAATTGGACACTACTTCTTAATGCTCAACCCTAAGAAATGCGTCTGTGGGGTCACATCAGGCAAACTCCTGAGGTTCATTGTATCTAGACAAGGCATTGAAATCGATCCAAAGAAAGTACAAGCTGTAATAGAGATGCCTCTACCAAAAACACTCCGACAACTATGCAGCCTCCAAGGAAAGCTACAATCTGTGCGCTATTTCATCTCTCAACTAGTACACAAGTGCCAACCATTCACTCATCTCCTGTGAAAAGATAACACATTCAAGTGGGATCCTTAGTGTCAGAAGAGTTTTGACAAAATCAAAGAATACTTGGCTAATCCACCCATCTTGGTACCACCTGTACCTAGTCGACCACTCACCCTATACATTTCTGCTACTACAATATCACTGGGGGCACTCATTGCTCAATTGGATGATGAAGGCAAAGAAAGAGCTATTTATTATATCAGTCGAACCTTAGTGGGTTATGAGCTCAATTATTCTCCTATGGAAAAAGCATGTCTGGCAGTGGTCTTCACCACTCAAAATATTTGCCACTATATGCTTATTCATACAACCAAGCTCATTTCAAAGGTGGATCCTCTCAAGTACCTACTCTCTGACACTACACTCATAGGTCGAATGGAAAAATGGGTTATGTTGGTAAGTGATTTTGATATTCAATATGTCAACAGAAAATCCATTAAAGGGCAAGTCATTGCTGACCAGCTAGCAGAAGTGCCATTGGTAGATGCTTATCCTTTGGTCACAGAATTTCTAGATGAGAATTTGTACATGATAGAAGAACAACCAACTTGGAAACTCTACTTTGATGGGTCCTACACAGCTCATGGTGCAGGGGAAAGAATACTTTTTGTCACACCTCAAGGTGACTACATCCCTATGTCATTCAAATTGGGATTTCCCTGCACAAACAATATTGCAGAATATGAGGCACTAATCGCAGGAATCTGCATGGCCATAGAATGGAACATCACAGATATACATGTCTTTGGCGACTCCCAACTCATCATCAAACAAGTCCTAGATGAGTATCAAACCAAAGATGACAAATTGATGCCATATAAGTAGATGATTGACAAACTAAAAGAACACTTCCTCAACTTGCAGATAACATAGGTACCATGCTTGCAGAACAAGGCTGCTGATGGAATGGCCACAATTGGCTCCCTCCTAGAGATTCCTCATGAATCTATGCAATATGAATTCTTAGTCGAGCAACTTCATGCTCCCGCTTATGAGAATAATGAATCGAATCACGTATGTGTCTTGGCTGGTCCCCAGTCCTTGTGGTACCACGATATCCAAGCTTACCTACAAAATGGTATCATATCTCCTCATCTCATTGCAACCCAATGCCAAAACTTTATCCCTAGAGATTCCCGATATGCCCTTGTAGCCAACACCCTTTATCGTTGAGGTTATCACAATGTGCTCTCTAGGTGTTTAGATGAAAATGAAGCCGCCCAGGCTTTACAAGAGGTACATGCTGGAATCTGCATTGCCCACATGAGTAGCATGGTCCTAGCCAAGAAAATTTTACGTACAAGGTACTATTGGCCTAGAATGGAACATGATGCTTGTTAGTTTGTCAAGAAGTGCCTACCTTGCCAACAGAATGCCAATCTGATCCATGATCCTGCCCAGGACCTTAGACCTATTGTGCCTCCTTGGCCCTTCTCTTGTTGGGGTTTTGACCTCATTGGTAAGATTACTCCCCTCTCCTCTGAAGGCCACAAGTACATAATCACAGCTATAGAGTACTTTACAAAGTGGGTTGAAGCAATTCCGCTCATACTCACTACTGGCATCCAGATATCCAAATTCATCCTCTATGTAGTATGGTGAATTCTTCAACCTGTTGGGAGCAAACTCAAACATAAAACATTAGTGGGTTAACACATATAATCGATTCAAAAAGCATATGAAAGAGAAAGCAAGCAACAAAGAACTCAACATAACATCGGATTGAACTAAAACAAGTGAGCACCCTATTTAACTTGTTTGATTTATTCTTTTGATAGGATGTAGGTGTGCTCTCTCAAACACACTAAATATAATGGATCCCCAAATGGAATGCAAGCATGGAAACAAAGGAAGCAATTCAAGAGCTAGTATGAGGAACTAGTCTCAAATCCTTCAAATGATGATCTAAACTAACTATGAAGATGATATGCATATACTAGATTGAAGCTAAGATTTATTCACCAAATTGGAGCCTAATATGTGATATCTATGTGAATTAAGCATGAAAGACTAAAAGCATATGAAAACATAAAATCTAGAGCTATGTTAGCATAATAACAATGCAAATATGAGAGATGTAAAATGAAGAGGAGAAGGCCTCTATTTATAGAGTTTTTGGAGAGAGGAAGAGGCTTGGATGAAGTGGCACCTATGTGGCATCCACATAAGAGCCACATAAGGGACACAGGTTTGAAAAGATGGCCAA
>MU227982.1:5581394-5609726 GCA_018584345.1 Thuja plicata | reverse complement strand
AAATACATTAGAATAGTATTTAAGCTATTGATAAATACTAGCAAATGAAACTATTTAATTGATTGAATTAAATAGTTAGAGGAATAAGAGGGAAAATAATATTAATAATAATATTAATATTTTTGGATGTCTACAATAACAACTTGGTGAGTCATTCAAATTGGTGGACACAATTATTATTTATATTTTTTTATGGACAAAAATAGACAATGGTACTTACATTGTTTGATAAATGTTTCTTTGGTACTCCATAATGGTATTATTAGATAAACATATTTTTGTTGTTCTATTTGTAAATTATGACATGATGGATAAAGTGGGTCTGAATTTTGATAAAAAGAACGATGTATGAGTTGGAGTAGATTAAGCAAGAAGAACTATAGATCTTTAATATAATCAATGATGCATGCACCATTTAAGGAGTATTATTTTGACACATATTCTTTGTTGCACCATTGATTGTAAGTGAATTCATCAAGTAATGGTAGAGAACATACTAGAGGATTTTTTTAAAAGGGTATGTCACTATGAAATGAACATGCGGCACCTTGATGCTTCTAAAAATTGTTGCTAAAATTGACATATATTTTCTATTGAGCTATTTGTGGAAGAATAAATGTAGTACAACGTCTAGGTGGACACATTAGATTCATTGATGATTCAATCCCTAATGGAGCATACTCTACTTATGTCCTATGAATTAGTAGTGAGAGAGAACAACAATTTGATAGGTGCTAGGAGACTTCATCTAAGTCTAGCCATGTATGTGTTTCCTAAATTCTCACTAGATCAATGTATGAAGATATACCAAAGCTAAAATGACCTCTACCAAATCATAAATTTCCCTTCTAAGCATGTTTACCCTCATATCCATGTACCTATACCCTAAATATCCCTAGAAATTGATGATGTGAATCATGTATCATAATTTTTCAATATAAAATCATCAATCTAAAATGGTAGTAGTTGACTTACCCAATACCCATGTATCAAGGAGATCAAAGTAAAAATCCCCAATACCTACGCAATATATACCAAAATAAAAAAAAATTAAGGGTAGATTCATGCATGGTCATCATATTATAGCATACAATTTCTAAAACTATTACAATATCTCCACATGAATTCATAAGAAATTTGATCCCAAGACCTAGTTTTTTTTTGTGGATGACTCAAATATGTGGTGAATGCATACCCAACTAGGACCTACTTGAGATGAATAATAGAAAAAAAATACTGGGAAAATAAAACTCACCATAAGGATGAGAAGCACAATATTAGAGCTACCTTATCAATTTGCAAGCTTTCAAAAAATATAGTTTTGATAGAACAAATGTAAGGCACATGTCTCTAGAACGTGAATAAGAGGTAGAAATTGATTGAGTGCTAATTAAATGGATCAATGAAGACAAGTTTCTCATTACCAATGACCAATTGCAACTAATACATCCTACTGTTGGAAATAATGGAAAGTGTGTATTGAGAGGGGAGGGGTGAATCAATACCTCTAAAACTTTTAGTTAATTAACCTTTATCCTTATGCAATCAAATCTTTGCTTTACCAATCATATCTGTTGTTCTTTCTTTATGCATGTGATATCAATTCATAATCTTAATTGTATGTAGACATTCATAGAAACATTCATGAAAGTAATTGACACATAACACAAGATATGGTAACGCAAAAAACCCCTATTAGAAGGTAAAAATTGTAGTGGGAATAACACCCACAAAAACTTCACTATCTGTAGATTGGAAGGGGCTGGTTAAGGCTTACAATTTGATCACTTATGATGATCTACCCTGTTAGGAGTATTATGGGGAGACTGGTTAAGGTCTACTTTGTTAAGACCTTTAGCAACACTATTTAGTGTGCACTCGGTTAAGAGGTTTATAGTAGGATTGTTAAATCCACCTTTCTTGAAAGGATTTCTTCTATTTGCTACACTTGTTAGAATGCAGACAAAAATAATCATTGACCTGAGTGTATGCAATATACAATTGCTGATTACAGATCCATTCAATATTACATGTATAAATGTATCACCTAATGTGATTGATTAATACCTCTATTTCTCGATAGCCTTGGTTCTTGGTTCTTGATAAAAAATTTCATCTTTTGTTGTTCTTCTTCTTGAAACTCTTAGTCTGATCCATAGATGTTCTCGTTGGCTACAATCATCCTCACATCCTTCTTAAATGAATGATTACAACATCTATTTATAACATAGATTGACCTAATTAAGTTTCACTGTTAGTAATGTTAGGAATAGTCCCAAGAGATAATTGACAGGGGGGTGAATCAGTTATCTACAAGATTCAATTCTTTTTCAATTAAGTACAAAATAACTTTGAACATAAACTCAACAAGATAATACAGAATTGAACAACACAATTTTGGTGATGGGGAAAACCAAATTAGGTAAAAAACCCGGTGGGAATTAGCACCCACAAATAACTGTACTAGTTTATAACGATCCTTGTTAGAAGATCTTGCAACCCTATTAGGAGTTGATATTTACAATGCAATAAGTACAGAGACCTGGTCAAAGGTTGGACCCTATTAGGAGTCTTTTACAAATAACCCTGTTAGGGGTGAGGACACACTAGCCAAGAGCTCACTGCTCAAATGATGAAGGTTGCAATCTTCTATAAGGCATATATACACTATATCTAATGATAAAATATTTGAGTAGACCTGCTGTCTTGATAAGTTCCAATGAATTGTAATCTTCTTCTGCTTCTTCACATAGATCTTCAACTTTTACTATCTAACTTTCTACTCTGCTCTGTCTTTTCTTATTCACTTCATTTTCACACTTAGGGATCAAATTTGAACTGCTATATGTATCTTCCCCAAGGATAAGGTCACAACGACTATAGGAAACACTTTAGCAACTTCCTTGTCAGCTTAACTAAGCACACAATCAAAGTTAGGACTACGCAACTTAAAATCAATAGACACATCGCTTCACATAGTCGGCTCTACCAAATTAACTCAAATTTCATGCTTTTGTTAAAACACATTTAGCGCTTTTGGATAATCATCATTAACTCATAACTAAACATGAATACAAACATGCATATCCTGAAGATAGGCGCAACTCAAGAAATATTGTAAATACGTCGGCTCATAACAGATAATCTCCAGAAACTGTAACTGCCAGAACAAATTAACATAACTCAATTCAAACTGCATATCTCAATCTACGTGTATGAACATTGCATCCAAAACATGTCTACAACATAGATATAAATGGGAAAGGCTCTAGAGTATCTGTACTAATAATTGCTTATAGGACACTGTTGTATATTATATGTTGTCATCAATGACAAACATACAATTAACTATTTACACAGAAGCAAATCTCCAACAATCTTCCCCTTTGACATTGATGGCAACATATGATGTGAAATACACCATCAACCCAAATTATCCTCCTTTTTTTTACAATCTTCTCAATATCCTCATCAAAAGCTCCTCTTAACTACTGCATCTCTTTTTACTATATTTTTCATTACTGTATGCTCCCCCAGAGTATATGCTCCCCCTAACTATATAATCCCCCTTTGACATCAATGGAAAATGGCACCAAAAACAATTAAGTATAGGTACTACTCCAGAAGTAGAGTAGTCAACCAATCATTTGTCATCAAGGACTGATGCTCTTGCTGCAAATTGTAATTAGAATCAGGAAAGGGAATTACTCCCAGCTTCTCCCCTGAGATACTCAATAAGTATCTTTTGATAAAGGTTTTATAAAAATGTCTTCTAACTGTTATTTAGTGTTCATATAATCTAACTTTACTTCTTTGTCTACAAATTTTTCTCTTAGAAAATGATATTTGATCTCAATGTGTTTTGTCTTTGCATGCATCATAGGGTTCTTTGACATATTGATAGTGCTAGTGTTATCACAGTGAATAAAAATAGGATAATCAATCTGAATACCAAAGTCTTTAATCATCTATTTGATCCAAACCATTGTTGAACAATTCAATGCTGCTGCAACATACTCAGCTTCTGCTATTGACCGAGAGATACAATTATGCTTCTTGCTTGTCCAAGTAACCAACCTATCTCCATTTTTGTTATGGAAGGAGTGGGAGCAGGAGCTGGAGCTAGAGAGAAAGAGCAGGCAGGAGGGATTTTGAATTCTTGCAATGGTGGGAATCTTGATGCTAGAGGAATCCTGGCATCTACTGCAACAAGCAATCAACAGGCTGTGGGAGGATCAATAGAGGAGGGCTCCACAAAAGATTCTGATGATGTCAAGGATCCTCCTTTTCAAGACAGTGGGCCAGGAGAAAGCTCAACTAAAGACACCTTGACTGATCTAAATGAACAACCCTCAAACAGGATCAACGGAAGCTAGTCATCGCTGTTCGGGATCAAACCATCTGGAAAATCTTCTTTTCCAAAAATCAACAACATCTCGGATACTAGAAAGGGCTTTTTCAACATAACAATCCCTGATCCCCTTGTAGATCATACTATTTCCTTAATGGCTCTTACTCTGGTTGGTAAGTTCATAGGGACAAGACCTAACATTGAGCTTGTTAGGGAGTTTACCTATCGTAAATGGAAACTCAAGGGCTGAGTAGATATAGCTGCAAGGACAAAGGGGTTTTTTTTCTTTTGTATTCTCAAATATGGAAGATTTATCAAAGGTGCTATGTGGAGGACCTTGGATGTTTGGAAAATCATGGTTGGCTCTTCAAAAATGGGTTATGAATCTGGATCTAAATGCTGAGATATTTGATACAACCCCTGTTTGGGTGAGACTACCAAGTCTCCCAATAGAATACTGGCATGAGGATGTTTTTATTGGTCTAGCGAGTGTGTTTGGGGAGCTACTTTCGATTGATCTGATGATTGCCACCAGATCTAGACTAGTCTATGCAAAAATATGTGTGAACATTCACCATAAGATGGATCTTCCAGAGGTCATTACCATCAACTCAAAACTGGGTAAGTACATCCAACCTGTTGAATATGAATCGCTTCCCTTTGCTTATTTTTCTTGCAAAAAAGTTGGTCATTGGGCTAAACACTACCCGCTTAAAAAATCAAAGGAAAAGGAAGAATAGAAAAGGGAACCTAAAAAAGTATGGAAATAGAAAAAATAACACTTCTATAAGTTCTTTAGATAATCCTAATCATGCTCAGTAGGATAACAGTACAGAGAAGGTGAATAGTAATGAATCTAAAGTTAAACAACTTCTAGCTTTCCAAACTAATCCCGATCAACCTAGTAATGAATCAGAAGCAATTTTGCTAATAGAAAACCAAATCACTTTGAATAAATAGAATGGGCTTGATCAAGTAGTTATCACTGACTCTTGTCAAGAATAGTGTCAACCTAAGCTAAAGGGATTAGAAGATCCCAATAATGCAACCACTCTGATTAGTTCAGAAGATATACCCCCTTCTATGGCCGTGTCTTCCATTCCTCATGAATGAATTAGTGGGGAAGTTGATCTCATCGATAATTCTTTAGAAGACAGTAAGGATGACTCTCTATCCCCTATTGCAGATCTTTGGAGGGAAGATAACATGGAGAAAAACTTATATTCAGAGACAAAAGTGGTCACTCAAGAAGATCCTTGGTCACAGGTTAAGAACAATAAAAGTTCCAATAAATCTTCAGGGAAAAAAGGAGACCAAAACAACATTAATTCATGTGAATCAGCCAAAAAACAAGAAATTCATAATCTAGGGGGAGTTCAAACTAGAAGACAAATTAAGGCTGATGTCGGCACTCCTAAGAGTAATAAAGGAAGGAAATCACAAAAGAAGAAAAGAGAGCAGGAAGAAAAACAAAATATAGAGGATTGGCAAACAACGTACCATCCCTAAAATATGCTCCCCAAGTATTTAATATGAAAGTCATCTCTTGGAATATAAGAGGGCTTAATAGCTTCCACAAATAGGATGTTCTTAGGAATATGGTTAGAGATAGTAAACCGGATATCCTTCTCATTCAAGAAACTAAAATGACTAAAGAGAAATTGGAAAGAATGCATGTTTCTAAAGATTATGAGAGCCTAGGTGGTGATTCAGATGGGGCTTCAGGAGGAATAGGTATATTATGGACTAATAAAAATGTTGTGTGCAACCTAATTCATAGTGAAAAAGAACATTTTATTGGTTAAGATCACTTATCTTAAGGATAACTATTGCTGGAATATGATCAATGTTTATGCCCCTAACACTAGAGGTGGTAGACTGAACTATATGCAAAGACTGAAAGATATCTGTATTCTCTTTCAAGAAACTAGCTGGATGATTATGGGAGACTTTAACACTCCTCTCAAGAATGAGGAAAAAATGGGAGGAGTTATCTCCCAAATGGATAGTAGATTTGACCTAATGGAATTTATCAATGAGGAAGCTCTGTTAGATATTGATTTGGAGGGAATTGACTATACCTGGTCTAATAGACGTATAGGGAAAGACTTAATTCAGGTGAAACTAGATAGAGCCCTCTTAACCAATGACTAGATGGCTAGGTACTTCTACACTCTTTCAACCAAACTTCGTATTAGTTCTGACCACTATCCTATAACCTTGAATATTAATTAGATTCAGAGTAGAAAAAAATTTCCTTTCAGATTTGAAAGAATGTGGCTAGCTCACCCTAAATTAGAAAAAAAGATTGAGGAATGGTGGAATTATACGGTTGAAGGGGGAACTATGTATAGAATGGCTAAGAAAATGGGCACTATTAAAAGAAATTTGAAAATATGGAACAAGGAAGCGTTTGGGGATATTTTCCTTAAAAAAGGTAAGCTACAAAATAATATTAAGGAAATTCAGAATAGTATCCTGAAAGAGGGTCTCTCAGAGGAAACTAAAACCAAGGTAAAAATTCTAATTGTTGATTATCATAATATCATTACCAAGGAGGAGTATTTCTGGAGATAGAGATCTAGAGCTCTTTGGCTCAAGGAAGGGGAAAAAAATACTAGTTTTTTTCCATTTGACGGCTTTGAAACACAAAGCTATTAACGGGTTAACTAACCTCCAATCTAAAGGCAAAACTATCCGGAAGGAGGAGGAAATCAGATCTAAAATGGTTAAATACTTCTCTCAGCTGCTAGCTAAGGATAATAATCTGAATAGACCTAATCAGGATGAAATTATCAAAGCTATCCCTAAGTTGGTAGATGAACCTTCTAAGAAAATGCTCCAAGCTATTCCTTCAAATTTGGAAATCAAAAATGCTATTTTCTCTTTTGAGGGAGAAAAATCTCTTGGTCCTGATGGTTTCCCTATGCTTTTCTTCCAGCAGTTATGGGATTTATTAGTCAAGATTTTCAGGCATCTGTTAAAGAATTCTTTGGTTCTAAGTGTCTTCTCAGGGAATTAAATGCAACCTTCCTAGTTCTAATTCCTAAGAAACCAGGAGCTAACACTGTGGAAGAATTTAGACCTATCAGCCTATGTAACTCTCTTTATAAAATTATGTCCAAAGTTATTACCTCCAGACTACTCCAATTCCTTCCAAACATTATTTCCCCTCAATAAAATGGCTTTGTTCCTGGTAGAAAAATCCTTGACTCTATCATTGTGGCTCATGAGAATATTCATTCTCTGAAGAAGGCTAAAAAATAGGGATTTATGATGAAATTGGACCTTTCTAAGGCTTATGACAGAGTTGACTGGCATTTTCTGCAGATGGTGTTGTCTTCTTTTGGCTTTAACAAGGGGGTCATCAAAATTATCATGCAAATTGTTTCTATTGTTTCCTCCTTTGTCATTGTTAATGGGGGATCTTCTCCTCTTTTTAAACCATCCAGAGGTTTAAGACAAGGAGATCCTATCTCCCCTATCCTCTTTGTTATTCTTGCAGAGTGCCTTGGAAGGTATATCCATGAGATGGTGGAAAAAGGGGAAATAAAAGGTATCCAACCCTCCTCAGCTAGACTCATTTTCTCTCATGAGAAATTTTTGCATGACACTCTTATCATGGGAGAGTCGACTATTAAAGAAGCCAAGAATTTAAAGAAAGGACTTTCTATCTATACAGAGGCAACTGGTCAACTAGTCAATTGGACTAAGAGCTCCATATTCTTCATTAATACTCCTGAAAAAAGACAAAAGAAAATGTCTAATATCCTTGGCTACACCATTGGAAAACTCCCCTCTTCTAACCTGGGATTGCCCCTTTGTTCCAATCCTCCGGAAAGATTTTGGCATACTCTTATTGACAGATGCAACAAAAAATTTGCTGGATGGAAAGGAGGGCTTCTCAGCAATGCTGGAAAACTCCAACTTCTGAAATCCACCCTCCAGAACCTCCCTATTTATGCAATAAGTTTATTTAAAATTCCCCATAAAATTGCTAATGAGATTGAAAAAATTCAGAAAAGATTCCTCTGGTCTTGGGTTGAGGAAAAGAAAAGAATGAGCCTTGTGTCATGGGAAAAAGTTTTTAAGCCTTAAAAATTGGGAGGTCTTGGTCTGTGGACTATCAAAAAAGTTAATAAATCACTCATGGCTAAATAGCTGTGGAGGATTTATGGAGATCAAAAAGAGTGGAATTCTATCATTAAAAGTAAGTATCTCTTCCTTAACAATTCTTTGGAAGAATTTATAGAGGAAGACAACAACATTAATGGTTCTTTCATTTGGAATAGTATAAAATCTACTAAGGATCTGATTATAAAAGGCAAAAGATGGAAGTTGGGAGATGGATGCAGAATTGATTTTTGTGATGATGAATGGATCCACTTTGTGCCTATATCAACCAATTAGGATTGGAAGCAAATTATTGAAATAAGTAAAGATTCCATTGGCACCAAAGCTACTGATTATTGGCAGGATAGAAACTAGAAGAATTTGGGAGATATTGATGCTAGAATCATTTCCCTCCAACATGAGCTACAAAATTGGCATGTAAAAGATAACATTCAGGACTCGATTGTGTGGAATCCCACTTCTGATGGGAAGTATACTATGGCCTCTACTGTTAATATCCTTTCTGAGAGAGAGGAAATGCCTCCCTTCTCTTTTTTTTGGTATAAAAATCTCATACGTAAAATCAACTTCTATTGGCTCTTAATTCAAAACAAAACGTTGACTCTTGATAAAATTTCTAGGAGGGGAATTTACATTGTTAATAGATGTAATCTTTTCTTTGAAAAATCTGAATCCTGTGATCATATCATGCTCCATTGTCCTTTCACTCGTAAAGTATGTGGGATTATCTTTAGAAAATGGCATATCTACTGGTGTTTTCCTTTTTTTTGGCAGGATTTTGTTGCTCAGTGGAGTTACCTACCTCAAAACTTTATTGATAAAGACCTTTGGTTCCTTATTCCTCCTCATGTCTACTGGAGAATTTTGAAAGAGCGCAACAATTTTTTTTTTAGAGAAAAGCAGGCTTCTCCTGAAGTGGTTGACAACCACATTTGTAGGGCATTGGAAGAAAAATTCTCTTCTTCTTTACCTAATGGTATATTAGGTAAGAAGAAGAATGACAGTAATAACAGTCAAATTAATCATAGATCTCTAGCAACATGGACCTCACCCCCTTAAGGTTGGGTTAAAGCTAACTTCGATGGGGCAGTGAAGGGAAACCCGAGCATTTGTAGAGGAGGTGGATTAATAAGAGACCAGAATGGTAATTGTATTAGAGCCATTGCTTCCCCTTTGGGAACTCAATCTAACCATAGGGCCGAAGCCATGACATCTCTCAACATTATTATTCTTGTAGAGGAATTGGGTTGTGAAAAAGTCTGGCTGGAAGGAGACTCCTTAAATATAATCAATAATATTAGAGGAAAGAATAAAGTTTCCTGGACTATAGATCATATCATTGCAAAGATTATTAATGTGGTTTCAAATTTTAATTCTTTTATGTTTCTCATTGTTTTCGGGAAACAAATCAAGTGGTTGACTATCTATCCAACATTGGAGTAAAGAAATATGTCACATGCAAGTGGCATGGGAATTCAACCATTAATAATGAGGTGGAATTATTACTTAATTATGATAGGCTTAATCATAAGGAAAGTGAGGTCACTTGCATTAATCATTTTGATTAATGATGATTTGATTAGGGGTACAGTGACGACGTCACGCAGTGTGAAACATCAAATTACTATGTGTGTGTGAATAACGGTGTTCATCATGTGCCAAATAATAGTATGAAACAAAATAGTGAGAGAATTCAAATAGTAGAAGAAGAAGATATGGGTGGAGATTTGAAGAGAGAAGAACCTGCAGAGTGAAAATGAAGGGAAAAAAAAGAAGTGTGGAACAAGCTTAAGAAGGGTAATGTTCATAGATACCTGAAGCATCTCCATGGAAATGATAAGGAGGTGATGAATGCCTTTGTCAATGGCTAGGAGAATGGCACTGTGAACATCTTGGGAAAATCTCTAAAGCTCATGTTGGACCGTATTGCTGATATAACGGGCCTTCTGTTTGATGGGAAGCACTTTCTGAAAGATAAAAAAGAAGGCAAAAGAGGGTATAAAAAATTCCCTAAGATAAAACAAAGAAAGGGAAATGCTTGTGAACGGTGACCTTGATTATGTTAACCTGTCAAATATCAAGCGGATTTGGGCATTTGTGATCCGAGCTATCATGGAGTACTTCACTTTGGACGACAGGTACTCAAAGGTTTACAACTATCATTTTGTTATGGTAAACCATCTCCATCATAACATTAGGGTTTGCTTTCCCTTCTTTCTTTTAAGTTCACTCAACCAGAGCATCAGTGACCATAGGAGTAATTCTTCCCCTATTTTACATGAGGGATTAATTTTGCTGATTATTGACTATGTCAAGAATCACATTCCCAACCCCATCCCCAAAATTATTGTGAATGCTAAGAGGAAAAGTCTAGAAGGGTCTAAGGGTAAGAACCCTAGTAAGTAAAGTGCTAAAAAAAGCCGTAGAGGCCCTGTTGAAGAAGATATTTCTCTTTCTATTTATGATGATATTGAGGGAATGAAAACTGATGATGAACAAAATATTGTGTCATCGGAGGATGAGGATTTTATAGGGAAGTTGGTAAAAATTGAGGACATGAAAAATACCTTCCCCAATGTGTCTCTAGATGGAAAATATGATGTCGAGGAAACCCAAAATCTGGAGAATAAAATTTTGGATGGAATAACAGAAGATATTGACAATGTGATTGACACCCATATTGAAGATCATACTGCTAATAAGGATGGGGATGAGGAACAAAATTAGGAAAATCAAGAGTCTCAGAGGGAGTCGGGGGGATACTGAAACCCACAATGATGACCACACTCTTAATAATGAAGGTGGGGAAGACAAGATTCAGGACTTTCAGGACTACCAAAAGGAAACATGGGAAATAGAGATGGACAAATGCAACACAGAGAACACTGAGGAGTATATTGTTTTTGATAAGGATATCGAGAATACTGAGAAAGATACCAACGAAAGTGAGAAGCCTGAATACAACCGAGAAAACTTGAAAACTGACCTTGAAGAAAAGAATGTCTATAATAGGAGGAGCCTAGAGGATGATCTACGTGAGAGACAAGTCAATGTCAAAAGGGTGGCTTCTATTTCTTTTGTACAAATGGCCAAAAACAAAGTAGAGAATAACTACAATATGGATAAGTGGATTCATGATGAAATAAAGGAGATAAAAGACAATTATAAGAATCTAGAAAATAGGAATGCGCTGCTGGAGGAAATTGTTGACAAAATGTGCAATGATGCTTCCATGTACCAGTAGGGGCATAATATTTTTGATAAGGTTAATAGTATGGATACCAAGATCAATACTATGGTTGACAACAAGCTCAGAAACATTAATGATAAGATTAACAACAACACAACACTCATCAAAAAGCTTACTGATATTAGCAAATTGGGTATGAATAATTCCTTGGATAATCTAAAGTCTCTTTATACCATTCTAGATTGAAATCACAGTGACAAGGCTAGGAAGGAGGAAGATAGCCCTTAGGAAGTTCACATTTCTATCCTAGGATCTAGGACTCGATCCAACACTAAAAAGAAGGCCCAAGTCCAAACTACAGATATCAAGAAATTATGGGACTCGATCCAGAGTATGGAACTGCAGATGGTGGAAGTTCAGATGTTGGAGGATCAGTTGGAAGTTGTTTAGTGTTTTGGGTTGCTAGAAGTTTTTTTGCTATCCATCTGCTGGAAGCTTTTTATCTATTTTGAGTTTTTGTGTTGTAATGTAATTTTCTGTTAAATTTGGGGTTTATCCCTTTTTGGTCTTCTATCACTTACGACAGTTCGTTGTTTTTTGTACTTTGTTGTCTATCTTTTGGTTCTTTTTAAAGGGTTTCGAGGCCTCTTCAAAACCTATTGTTACCTTAATCATAAACCAACCTGTCTCTAATAAATATTTCTCCTCCTAAGGTACTCTTCCTGTCATCAACACAACCTGCCCAATCTGCATCTATATACACATGAAGTTGTATAGTCTCTGAGTTAGGATACCATAAACCATATTCTATAGTCCCCTTTAAGTATCTGAATATTATTTTTATTTCCATTAGGTGATTTTGTTTAGGTTTAGCTGCAAATCTTCCAACAATGCCAAGTGTATTAGAAATATCTGGTTTAGATTGAGTAAGATATATGAGTTTTCCAATCATAGACTTATATAGTGTCTTGTCAACTATTGTGGAATCATCATCTTTAGAAAGCTTGCTTCTTGTTATCATGGGGATGCTTACTGGTTTGCAATCTTCCATTTTGAAGGTCTTCAATATCTCCTTCACATACTTAGACTGATTTATGAATATGCCTTTGTCTGTTTGTTTTACATTCAATCCCAACAAATATTTGATAGGTCCACTCATGCTCATTTCAAACTCAATTTGCATCTTTTTGGTGAATTCTGCACTAAGCTTGCCATTACCTCCAAAGATAATGTCATCAAAAAAGATAGCAACAAGTAGTAGTCCATCAGGTGTCTCTCTCATGAATAAGTTGCAATCTGCTGCTCCCTTTTTGAATCCAATCTTGGTTAAGTAACCATCAAGTATCTCACACCAAGCTCTTGGGGCCTATTTAAGTCCACAAAGGGCTTTCTTTAGTCTGCATACCATGTCTAGTTTGTTTTATAAATTAAATCCTTCAGGCTGTTCTATGTAAACTTCTTCCTTCAAGTAACCATTCAGAAAAGTTGACTTGACATCCATTTGATATACTTTAAAGTTCTTGAATGTTGCATAGGCCAAAAACAACTTGATAGCTTCCAGTCTGCTCACTGGGGCAAATGTATCAATGTAGTCTATTCCTTCTCACTATGCATATCCTTTACATACCAGTCTTGCTTTGTTTCTTACCACTATACCTTCTTCATTCATCTTATTTCTGAATATCCAATTTGTTCCAATCACATTTTTGTCACAAGGTCTAGGGACTAGTTCCCATGTATCATTCTTGATTATCTGATCTAATTTTTCTTTCATATCTTTTTTCCAATCTGAATCATTGGATGCATCTTCAACACTTAAAGGTTCGATTTGTGAAAGTAAACATACCTCTTCATCAACTATTAAACCTTTTTCTTTAGATCTTGTCAAAACTCTACTGCTCTGATCTCCAATGATATCTTCCTTTGAATGGTATCTAATTGTGAATTTTGGAACTTTGGGTGTGATATCTTCATCTGTAATCTGCGATTCCTCTTTGCTTGTTTTAGGGTCATTGCATGATACATCAATACAATCAAACATTTCTTCAATAAATATTTCTTTACTGCTAGGCCTGGGTTCGTCTTTAATCATGGCTGCACAATCACAATATATTTATTGAATCATGAACTTCTCATCAATCTTCACATGTGTACTTACAATTATCTTCTTCAATCTCAAGTTAAAACATCTATATGCTTTGCTTTTAGTAGAGTAACCAAGGAAAATACATTCATCGCTTCTGGCATCAAACTTACAACCACCATCATCTCTCTTGATGTAATACTTACTTCCAAAGATTCTGAAGTATTTTACTGTAGGTACATTAACAAACCAAAGTTCATAAGGTGTTTTATCTATGCCTGGCTTTAGTTGTATTCTATTGATAGTATAGACTGTTGTATTGAATGCATCTCTCCAATAGGTGTGTGCAACTTTTCCTTCTATCATGATAGTGCACACTGTGTCAAGTATGATCCTATTTCTTCTTTTTGCAATCCCATTCTGTTGAGGGGTTCTAGGATCACTCAACTACCTTTTGATCCCATGTTCTTCACAATACTCATAAAATTGGTTAGAGGTGAATTCTCCTCCTCTATCTGATCTCAAACACTTTAGTTTTAATCCAGACTCTTTCAACTTTAGCTTTGAATATTTTGAACTTCTCAAAAGCTTCAGACTTATCCTTTAAGAACGTAACCCACATCATCATTGAAAAATAATCAAAAAATAAAATAAAATGCCTTTCTCCATAGTATGATCTTGTTTGAGTAGGACCACATAAGTCTATATGTACTAGATCCAATTTGTTTTTTGTCGAGTTTTGCTTGCTTCTGAATGAGCTC
This sequence comes from Thuja plicata, assembly GCA_018584345.1. Lineage (NCBI taxonomy): Eukaryota > Viridiplantae > Streptophyta > Pinopsida > Cupressales > Cupressaceae > Thuja > Thuja plicata. Next base: position 5,595,207 of record MU227982.1, on the reverse strand, counting down.
CTTACATGATTTCCCATCACACATTCCCTGCACATAGTATCAACTGGTCTTGCAATACTAGGAAGGTCTCTCACTGCCTTTAAATTTCTTATCTTTACTATGTTGTCAAAATTGATATGACAAAGTCTTTTGTGCCATAGCCAGCTGTCATCTACTTTTGCAACAAAACAACTTACTTCTGAATTGAGCTGAAAGACATTACCTTTAGTCTTAGAGCCTAATGCAATCATATCTTCTTGTTTTTTTGTTAATGATGCACTTGTTGTCTTTGAATTCCAACTGATATCCTTTGTCAAGAAATTGTCCAACACTTAGTAGGTTATGATGTAAACCATCAACTTAAAGAACATCATCTGTCTTGTTCTTTCCATCTAAGGTAATATAACCTCTTCCTATGATAGGTTTGGGAGTGTTATCTCCAAATCTAACCATACCACCTATGTACTTGTCCAGGTGTACAAATATGTCTTTATCTCCTATCATGTGATGTGAGCATCCGCTGTCAATGATCCAGTCAGTTCTGATGTCTGCTTTGGAAACTAATGCTAACTCTTGTTCTTTCTTTTCATCTTCATTGTCCATTTCTTCAAGCATTTTCTTAATATCTTTAATGGAAATGAATCCAATTTCATCTTCTCCTGATTCATCATCAATTACACCATCTTCAACATGATAGCATTCTTTGGTATATTTGGGCTTGTAATCTAATCTGAACTTCTTGACTCTTGTAGGACACTTGGATGCAAAATGGCCAACTTTGTTGCATGAAAAACATTTGAATGGTAGTCTTCCTTCATATTTTCCTTAACCTTTCCTTTCTTTCTTAGCAATCACAATAATGAATTCTTTTAGTTCTATATCCAATTCTTTCTCTTTATTATTAGAGCTACTCAAGGATTTCTTACCATGGACTAAGGCTTTGAAAGCTATTTCACTTTTGGGTTCTATCTTCAATCTTGATATCTAAAATGTAGAACTTTTTCTAATCAAAGTCTCTCTCTTGAAGTATTTTGAAAATCGCAGTCTCATTTAAGATATTGATGTTGCTCTCATAGTCTGCTATCAATGTAGTCATCAATTTATCCATTATGTCTTCCTCTGAAATTTCTCCACCATTATTTCTGATTCCTAAAACTGCTTCATTAATCCTCTGATTGTCAGCTCTGATGTTATCTTCAGGTAGCATCTCTAAGTTGTTATACTTCTTTTTCCATGTCTTTCTGCATGCATTCTTTGCTTGGATATCACCTTCAAACATATCTTCTAAATACTTACATATGGTGTAGGCTTTGTCTACTTTCTTAATCTCAGAGAATTCACTGTCAGATAATGCACCTATAAGGGCTTCCTTGGCAATTACATTAGCGGTGAATACATCCTTTTGTTTACTAATAGCATCATCTTTTGCAAGGTCTTTCAGAGAGGGAACAATAACTTCTTGTGTGGCTATTTCAAAAATGTCAAAACCAACACACTGTAGATGTGTTATCATTTTGTTCTTCCAATCAAGATAATTCTCTCCATCAAACTTAGGACTCTCTTTTCTGAAGTATGCCATCTGATCTACCTTAAGCTGTTAAGATTTCTCTCCAAGGCACTTGGCTCTGATACCAATTGTTAGGAATAGTCCCAAGAGATAACTGAGAGGGGGGGTGAATGAGTTATCTACAAGATTCAATTCTTTTTCAATTAAGTAAAGAATAACTTTGAACATAAACTCAACAAGATAACACAGAATTGAACAACACAATTTTGGTGACAAGGAAAACCAAATTAGGTAAAAACCCTGATGGGAATTAGCACCCACAAATAAATGTACTAGTTTATAATGATCCTTGTTAGAAGATCTTGCAACCCTATTAGGAGTTGATATTTACAATGCAATAATTACAGAGACCTGGTCAAAGGTCAGACCCTGTTATGAGTCTTTTACAAATAACCTTGTTAGGGGTGAGGACACACTTTCCAAGAGCTCACTACTCAAATGATGAAGGCTGTAACCATCTATAAGGTAGATATACACTATATTTGATAATGAATTATTTGAGTAGACCTACTGTCTTGATCAATTCCAATGAATTGTAAAATTCTTCTGCTTCTTCACATAGATCTTCAACTTTTACTATCTAACTTTTTGCTCTGCTTTGTCTTTTCTTTTTCACTTCATTTTTACACTTAGGGATCAAATTTGAACTGATATATGTATCTTCCCCAAGGATAAGGTCATGATGGCTGTAGGAAACACTTTAGCAACTTCCTTGTTGGCTTAATTAAGCACGCAATCAAAGTTAGGACCGCGCAACTTAAAATGAATAGACGCGGTGCTTCACATAGTCCGCTCTACCAAATTAACTCAAACATCATGCTTCTACTTGTTGGATTGCTTTGCTAATCTCTCTTATGTATGATTACCGATAAGCAGTTATCTATTTACCGAAACACAGTAAATATGCAGAGTATACTGATCAATCCAGAATTAACTATGTAAGATGCAAAAAAGTAAAGAAATGAATCATACACACATAAAACATGGATTTTTAATGTGGAAACCTTGTTAAGGGAAAAACCACTGGGACCGGAACCCCAAATTTTCACTCTTCTAAAGTGAGCCTTGTTAAGAGCCAACACTGTTAAAGGTTACGAACACACTGTTAGGTGTGACCTTGTTAGAGGATTTAGAAATAGTTTATCAACTAGTATCTGGCATCTAATGCTACCATCCTTGATCAAACACCCACTTGGACTGTCAATAGGTATCAGGCATATCCAATGCTACTTTTGTGATCAAAATTTTTGATGCTCCTTGGGATGTATCTCAATTGTAAAAGACTTTTAAGTCCTGCTCGGTTAAGAGGCTTTATGCTTCAATGGTTAAACTAAAACACTAATGATCTATTCATACATACAACTCAGTTGCATATTTTTAGATCTATTGTAAGTCTATTACCTCTCTGATCAATATAATCACTTATACCTTTGCTCCACATTGTTCTTCTCTGTGATTCTTGTCTCACTATTCGCCAGTTTTTGTAGAATCTAGCTCTTTCCTCGGCTTGTTCATTAGGACTGAATGATGAATTTCTTCTCCTTCAGATTTTCTTTAGAATCTTTCCTCTTCTCTTATTCACCCCACCAAATTCCCCCATTCGTAATGAATTGGGTTTGTCTCTATATAGACATGATTTCCTCTTTTCTTGGCTTTCTTGATTCTTGGCGTGTTCCACAATTCTTGCCAATAGATTTAAAGAAAAATCCTAATTTATCTCAAAGAGATCTTCTTTCCAACTGGACAAATAAAATTTAAATCACTTAATTATCTTCAGCTTTATCTGGATGATTAAAACAATGATAAGTATCCATTAATTCTATCTTTAGCTTCTTGACAGCTAAGCATTTTGTAATTTTCTGAACTCTCTGTTCTGTTGGTCAATAATTTAGTTAGTCATCGATGATAACTGACTATTCCTTTGGTGTGACTATGGTTGTCATCATGATCTCTGTCCTTGTCTTCTCCATCGGGCAACACTGAAATTCTTTCCGTTAGTGTAAAGGAGAAAATGATGTTAATAGAATAAGAGTGTTTTGATACTCCAATCACTTAGCACCTTACATTTAATGTTTAGAATGGAGGGATAAATGAGACATTCCCCTTTATTCTCAAATGTACAAAGGAAGGATCCAAATTGATCAACCCAAAAAGGATCAATGCATAAATGAATCAATCTATTGGAAATAAGAATAAAGAAGGAGATCCTAGCTTTCCCTCTTAAAATGTGTGTGAATGAATGTAAATGTGTGATAGATTTAGAATGATTAAGGATTTGAATTAAAATGGATAGGAGAAATACACTAACCTTGAAATATTGCAGATTAAAGAATGTTGTTTTTTGAGATCGTACTCTACTTTTAGAAAATCTGAAGTATGATACGGAACCGGAACACAGAGATGAACAAAACCCAGAAATAGTTTTCTGATCTAACACCCTCTTGAGAAAAAACTCAACCTTGACCCACAAATGTCACCCCTGACCCAATAATCTTTACCCTCAACTACACAGGTCTGATAGAAAATCTGTTCACGGATCCTGAGAGTTTACTGAAAAGGGTATCTAGATCTGAGTTCAAATCTTCAATCCTAGACCTGTACCTGCTAGAAAAAGAGATTTTTTTGTTGGGGGGAGGGGTTTTCCTTAGTCAAACCCTGATTTAGGAATTAACCTTGAAATAAATAAAGTATAGAATGCTAGCAAGTAGTAGAATTGAATCTAACAATGAAGCTATGATATTCAATAGATATGCAATTGTAATTCAAATGTAAGCAAGTATGTAAATATGAAAGCTTGGACTCAATAGAAACCATAAACCTACATGATTGTATGCTTGGAATCCATCTTGAAGAGAATGAATGAGTGTTGAGGATGCATAAAGGATTTTGAAAGAAGATCACACCACGATGATGGCTAGATCTAGGGTTTGAATGATGAATCTTGAATGTTTGAACCTAATCCCTTCAAAGACTTGAAATCTTGAATCCTTGATCTTAAATGGAGGACTTGAATTCTTGAGAGGAAGACTTGAACACCTTGAAAGCTTGGAAACATGTAGAACAATGGATGCTTGAACCTTTTTCATCTTGACAAAATCTTGGTTAGAGCTTTTTTGCCCTTGGAAGACTTCTTCTTAGAGAAAATGAGAGAGAAAGGTGTCCTTTTATATGAAATTAGGGCACAATCTTCTAAGGAGGCTGACATAGGATAATTAAATTCCAGTTAGATCCATGCCCCTAGAAGAGTACCTATATTAATATAATCTAGAATTTGCCACTTTGGAACCCAAAACAACCGACCCGAAAGCGGGAAAAATGAATTTTTGATGACCTCCGAGAGCCGACAAGCTTCTAGATTTGGAAGACAGACCTAGGTCAAGGTTGAGGTCGACCTTGACCCGGGGGATCAGAACCCCTGGAGAATGTGCCAGGTGGGGTAGAAGGTGCCCGGAGAGGCCCAATCAGGGTCCTAAATAGGCACATAAGCATTAGATGATGCATAAATGAGGGGACAGTATGATGGTGGTCAAAAACATCCCCTAAGGAGGGCTAAACATTCTTATCATAGAAGTGCTTCCATTTTAAGATGATACATTAAGCCCCCACTTTAGTAGAATTATGGAAATCGAACATGCTTTCAGTAAAGTTAAAAGAAAGACTCTGGTGGATCACAACAAGGTAGAACATCACTAAGTCAAGGACATGAGCCCCTAGACCAAGGATTCTAACTCAAGATATATGCATAAAGATATAGAAGTAAAGAGAAATCAATCATAGGAAACATACATGATTATATAAGTAGGACAAGAGAAGTAGGACAAGAGAAACACTATAGATAACATAGCTTCATGATCTAATCCTACTAGCATTAAAGTGAAAGAGAGAGAAGGGAAAGTGATTACCTCACCTAGTAAGATTCCCACCTTACTATGAATCACCAAGGAGGGAGAGCCCAACAGGTTCACCCATAAACTGTGCTTGTAATTGTAATGTGTCTTTTGATGGCTTTTGAAAATATCCATAGATCCACATTATTGTATCACAATGAATATAAAATGCGTGTCTTTTCAGGATTTAGCAACTTATGTGCATTAGCTTCCAAGGATTTAGCATATTGAAAATTTAAAAAGGGTGTGTATCTCTTCAGGATTTAGCAACTTATGTGCGTTATCTTCTGAGGATTTAGCAAAAATAAAAGTAAAAATGTGTGTCCCTTCAGGATTTAACAACTTATGTGCATTACCTTCTAAGGATTTAGCAAAAATAAAAGTAAAAATGTGTGTCCCCTCGGGATTTAGCAACTTATGTGTGTTACCTTTCAAGGATTTAGCATGCTAAAAAATGTAAACTAATGTAAAATATAGTAGAAGGGAGACCCTATATATGCCCCCCTCCTTATCATGACTACCCACTAGGCAGGATAAGGAAGAGAAAAGAGGATACCTACTTCACAAGGTAAGGAGATATCTAGCTTAACAACAATGTATACCATATTCTTAGTGAAGAGTCTTGACCCTTACATCCAAGAACATAGATAATCATGAAATGGATATGTCACTTATGGAAAAAGGATCCTCAAAGAGGAAGAGATCTTATCAATAAGACCTCCACCATAGAGGAGTGCTTAGGATAAAATACCATCTTCAAAAGAAAGAGGGACCAAAGATTCAATCATCAAGTCCCCTGCAATGACGAGGAAGAGGAATCTTAGAATGAAGGAGTCAAACTCTAACCAAAGTAAGGGCGAGAGTTTATCAAGAGCATATCTTGTAAAATAAATAAGAGGTGATGACCTAGGTCAATCACCTCCTATATAAGAGGGTATCCATAGTTAAAAATATACATCTTTATAAGGAAATAATGTTATATAATAACAAATGCCGCTAAGCTAAGGAAATTAAATCCTTAGATAGAGGAAGAAGGAAAATACCTTGCCCCCAGGTGTGAAAGCAAGGGATATATCAAATTATATCAAGAAATGTTGTTGTAGAAAAAGAGATATCATGCAAGAAGTGAGAAAGTAACCCTTGTGAGGGATAACACACTATTCATTTTCCAAGGTGAGAGATTTATCAGCCAGGGAAACCCAAAAACAACGAAATAGGTTATAATCAAGGACATAGATCCTTAATGAAAACCAAGATTTTCATGTATGATTAGATATCACATAATAGATAGTGTTAGCTCTTTTTCTTGCACCACAACCTTAAGATGATAGTATACTTATTATACTTGAATGTAAATTCCCTTTTGAAAAGAGAAAGGCTTATTGCTAAGGTATTTGATAACACTGGGGATACCTATTATCACCTCCTTCGTTTTTGAGTTCCACAGACTTAGGCAAGTATTACCTATTAAAAGATTACTGATTCTTTAGCCTATGTATTTGGTGGACTAATTCATTCACTGGTTACTTACTTCAGACCTCACTGTAATAAATTATAAAACATCTTGGAGATTGCAATAATTAGTTTGAAACAAAGTACTAAAAGCCAGGCTATGGTCTTAATAACATAAACTAATGAGACAAGGACTTTCATCATTCTTCCTTTTCCTTTAGGAGGGATAACCTATTTGATTTTCTCTTTAAGAAATCAAAAAACTCCAACTGTAATCACTGTGAATACAATTAATTTTGAATAGTATTAGATATTTTGGATGATGATGGATTACCAAACAAGTTCTTAGACCAGTGCCTATCATTGGGCTTAGAGTCAAAAGATATAAATTCATAGAAAGATAAACAAATAAAATACTGTAAGATGCCTTACAACCTACATACAACTCATGTAAAGTGCCTTACAATTTACCATGTCACTCCCACAATGTTATATCAAATCCTCAAATACTGCTATACTCTCTGAAATCACTCACAAAGTTTAATTCTCCCATTAGAAGAAACTTACAAATAATTAGATAAATACCTTGTAGCCAATATGCTTAATATGCCTTATAAATTGAACATAAAAGAGTACACACAATAAGAAAAGAGACAATAACAATATGGAATAAAGCTACACTGTATTTTATTCATAAATTTTTGCTTCAATACATATCAAGGTTATAAGCTCAAAAAATATAGACTGAAATTAGAAGTCTGACTTGCCAATATATTTCGTCTCTCTCAAAATTGTTACATTTGATCTATATATAGGTCTTAAACCATCTTGGAATCCTTAAAGCAAGGATGCAACAAGCTTCAGATGGTTTAAGAAACCTAACCCTAAAAGTACAGAAAAGACAAAAAAGAAGAATGTTCAAGCGGTGGGAAGACAAGAATAGGGGATGAAATCTGATCTTCTTTTGTCTTCATATGAATTCTGGTGCCTCTGTCTGATAGTATTTAGGATAGTATCTGATATTTGTATTGAGACTAAGTGACCTCCATTTCAGGCTAACCTACACTTGTCTTTCATAATTACTAACCTCCCCGTGCTCAATGATCAGGTGCCAAGTGTTCCTCTCTACTCTTCATCCAGGACCTCTTCTTCTCTATCAACAGGTTTCTTTTTCTTCAGCCTTTTCATTAAATCCCATGCTGTCACATCCTCCTCTATAGGCCAATTGAAGCTCTAAATACTCTACAGTTGTCCTTTCTGCCTTTTCCATCTGACATCAGTTATACTTTTGACATCAACTAAGAATTTATTAATGTCAGTTTCTTCTTTAAAAGCCTCATCCAAAATTTTATTAAAACCTTCTAAATCAAGATCATAATCTATAATAAATGCCTCTTTACTAGGTATTCTACTGTCAAATTCATTTCTCCAGGCCTCCAAGGCCTTAATTTGATCATCTTCTTCCTTTAGTGGAGGAATAAATCTATTAAAACTCGGTCCAAAAAGGCTCATCTTTGCCTCTATCTGATTCAATTTACCTTTAAAGAAAGGTAAAGTGACATTAACTTTCTTGATCTCATCTTCTACCTCTATCACAATCTCTGGCAGATCTAGACTATGTTGCTGTAAAGAGGCCAACTTTTCAAAAAGCTGTATTCTGGGAGACCATGTTACAAAGTAAGGGTTTAAAGTAGAGATATACCCTATTACTTCAGCATGCAAAATGGGTAACTTATTATATGTATTTAGGATTATATCTATTTTATCTTTCAAGATATCAATCCTATGTTGAAGTATATTCCTCAATGCATTTATGGCAACTTCATTATCTTTTTTATCCATTTCATCTATTTTTACCTCTTCCCCTGCTTCAGCTCTTTCTTTTATTTGTAGAGGCTTCCCTGAGGGTACATACACAACTTCTAGCTTCTCTTACAATTGCTTAGTCAATTCAGCAATTACCTTATCCTGCTGATGAATCTTGATATGGCATAGTTCTCTATCCTTGGCCAGGACACTAGCCTCCTCAATTAGGACACCACATTTCTCAGACAACTGCTTTGTCTTGTCTTTATTTAAATGTGCCCAATGTGTCATTATTTGGGAAATCTCCAAATCATTTGTGTTTTGCACTATCCATACCATTTTGTTTCCCACCATGCTCTCTTGAATATTCAATAATTGAGGCTTCTGGTCCTTAGGACACAAATTCCACATGGAAAATGCTTGGGATTTTTGACTATATCTGAATCCTTTGATCATATCACCCATTTGGATCTCATTTGCCATTTTTAGATTTGATTTCTTTATGATTTGGTCTATTATGAATGCTGAGGCTAAATCCCAGCCTTCAGCAAGCAAAATTCTACTATTCAAAACCATTTTTCTAGCCTCATCAGGAGAAACATCCTCATTTTTAGGATCATATGTTTGCAAAGCTAGAAGAGCCTCATTTGTTACTACTTCTTCACCACCTGATTTCAACTTCTCTCCGATCTATTCCTTTTTATGCCATCTGAGGAAATCATTAAATTCATCAGTTTTTATGAAGTTATCATCACTTAAAAACTGTTGTTGGTGAAGCAATCTCTCATCAATACATGCTCTAAGAGGAAACTCTATGTTTTCTTCTACTTCTTGCTGTAATTTATTTCCCTTTCTGATTTCCTTTCTCAAATTATGATCATATAATCTGTTGCCAGGAACAAGAGCACTTACTCTATCCCCTTCTCTCTCTTTTCTTATGTAAGTTTTATCATAAGAGGTCTGCCCAATATCAAATTTTTGCCTCTTGGTAGCAGGCTCATCTATATCATTAGGTTGAGAAACCTCAGTTAAATCTATAATATGTCCCTGTTCCCCTTGTACCTGAACTGCTTCTGCAACATTCTATTGTGGTTGATCTATTTGAGGTGGATTAACATATTCTTCTTCACTCTCACTCTCATATTTAGACTCTGAATATTCAGGTTCTTTTCCCTCTTTCTTTACATCTAGAACTCTATCCAATTGTTCACAGAGTGTGTAAAAATTATCTATCATTGCTTTGATTTTGTCAAAATATGGCAAATCAAGGTAAAAACCTCCAAATGCTAATCCATTTCTTTTTATCTATTTCTCTAAATTCAACAACTCTTGAATTCTCTCTCTTCTATTTCTCACTTCTTCTTCATCAATTATATTCCTAGTAGCATCCTGTTCCACACAAAGACCATGCACATATGTGTTCGGTATGGTAGGAGTTAGGAGTTTCTTAGCTCTTGCAATAAATCCCTCTGGATCAATATACCTATACAATGTTGCTCCCATCTTACAACTTTCTAACCATTTTCTTACTAAATCAATAGCAGTTTTGCCAATTATAAACTAAAAAATCTTGAACTGCCTAGGGGTTAATGTCCCCTTCCTGTGTGGTGCAAAGTGCTCATTATCAGTTAACAAAAGCTGCCAAATAAATTCCATTGCTACAACTCTTGATGGCACATGATATGGTAGGACATGGGGAGGATGTGTGCATCCATACACTCTAATCATAGTGAAATTCTCTTCTAAAAAGAAGTCTCCCCAATTGTGGTCACCTTCGCACTTATCAAAATATTCACATGGTCTCAATATTTGTAGAACCTTCACTGGGAGTCTAGTCTTGTTGACACCCAAACTCTGCATTAAAGGGTAGATAATCCAGTTTTCAAATCCACAGAAATCATAGTCCTTGGAAGTGAAATTCCATATCTTAATCCAAAATTGGACAGTATTGCACTGGTTATGAAAGATTCTCTGGGGGTTCAAATTGTTTACATCCATGATGCCATAATTGAAATGCAATAATAGATGCATCAGGATAGAATAATGTAAAAATTTAGGATCTTTATCCTTCTTCTGTATAGCTATAAACCCCTCCTGCATTCTATCAATGATGTATTGAATGTAATCATAGCTGGTACTAGAATGCACATCTTGTAAATCTAATACCATCATTAAAATCCCAACATTTTCCTTCTCAGCTCCTCCATCCCTACCCAGCACCTTACACAAAGAATATGCAATGTATTTGATATAAAAATGTAAATCCTTGAAACAATAAGGTGAAGTTCTTAGTAAAGGGACAATGTGGTTTCTAACCTCCTTAAGGATATGTTTTTACAATTGGTTCCTAGCAACCCTAGGCTATAACCTATATCTCTCTTCCTACTTTGTAATATCAATATTAGTGGACATGGTACTATAGAAATTGAAAGCTTGCATAAAAGAATTCCTATTCAGAATTAATAGCGCAGTACCATCACTCTTTTTAATTGTTTTTGATAAGGGGTCATAATGGTTTGCTAAACCTATAAACAAGTCTACATATACAAAGACATCGTGAACAATTAACTAGCCAAACCACTAGTCCAGGGATTTGATATTGGTATGGCCTTATCAGCATTCTTATAAAAGTAATTGTAAAGAGAAAAACCTGTAGAACCTAGTGTATGAGCATCTCTGATATCACAGTATTCATCTGCCAATATGTTGGCATTTTCCCTCTTGTTCTGTGTAGACCCGGGTAACAACTTCAAAAAATCATCAGAGAAGTTCCTTTTTCCCTTGGCATCTTCATCCACTTCATCACTCTTCCCACTGGTAGATGCCACACTAACTGATTTACTCATTTTGTACTTTTTTCCACTTCTCTTTGACCGATATTGGAACAAATCTTCTCTCAGGACTCCTTACTCTTCTCTGCGCACTGAAGACAATTTAAGAACTTTGAAAACTAAATAATCACCATGAAATTGATCAATTCTTACTTCTTGGACACAAAAAACCTAGCAAATTTTCCACTCTGAAAATTTTGGATGTATGATGAATAAAAGTAAACCCAAGATCATCCCTTTATGGTAACTTTACAATGTACTTAGCTCATCATTGAAGAATCAATCAATTCCACCTTCAATTTTACATGCTATGGTATTAATTGAATTCCTAGCCGTAGCTCATGAATGTGACAGGAAATCAAATTCATATGAGTGCATTTTCAGAAAAACCCTTATAAAATTTGAACAAAATCACATGTTTTGATATGATTGGCTCTTTATCAGGCATCTTAGCTACCTTTTTCACACAGTCATTAATCCTCATTATTCCTATTGGATGATGAATTTTCATATTGTCGTGTCAGCAACTACCATTTAATATCATTTTTCATATTTGGCGACCAAGCGACTATGCACTATCTCCTTGTCGCTGATCAAACCTTAACTCTCAATTCTTCTAGAGATCTGGCGACTGCATGATTCTCTTCACCTTGGATAAACTTTGATTTACTCCTGGCGATCACGCGACCAAATGAATCCAAGTCACTAGAAGCATAGCCTAACTTAGAGTTTATTCAGATACCCTACAACTATGGTTACTTTTTCAACTATTAATCTTTGACTGCCAAGTCTTTGAATGTTCTTTTCACTTTACGAGACCCCACGACTACCCTTAGTCGCTCAATCGCTAAATAAAACTGCTCTTTAATATTTCCTTTGGAGACTTAGCGACATAGCCCATGAAACTTTATCTTATCATTTTAATTTTAAATTGGAGACATGGCGACTGAAGCTTTTAAAATTATCACTAACTGTGTTTTGACTTGGAGACCCCGCGACTGAAGGAATCGCTAAGTCTCTTAATTCTATACTAACTACAAGATACCATGTGTGACACCATGACTTAACCGTTTATCTCCATGTTGCCAGATCATATTTTCCTCATTGGGAGACTTCGCAACTGATGCTTTTCGCTAAGTCTCATGACTTATAAAGTATATTCTTTTCCTTTTAGAGACATCTCAACTATAGTTAATCGCCAAGTCTCATGATGAAACAGAATATGCTTTTAGGATTTAAGAGACTAGTTGACCATTTAAAAAAAAGGCACATGACTTTTTATAACTTAAGTCTTTCAAAAAGGTAATGCAAAAATAGAAACTCGATTGACATTTTTAGGGATTTTTTGCATTTTCACATAGAAGACAACTCAGGGCTTTGGGTTTTTCAGTATTCATCTGAATTTTGACCTAAGAACACAAGATTTTCACAGGGATAATTCAAATTGGGATAGATTTTCTGATTTTGGATAAAAATTGGCAGGAGGACAACAAAATTTTAGGGCAAACCAACAAAAAACTAGGAAAACAACCAACAAATAGATACTGCTTAACCAAGGGAAAGTGGATCCCGAAAAGATAGAAAAGAAGGGGATGGCATCCTTGCACCCCAAGTGTGGGAACAAGGATGAAAGGGGACCTATTATATTTCTCACAATACTAGGCAAGACAACGAGCCCCCAAAGATTAGGCTAACATTGTTTACATAATATGGAGTTCCATAATAGGAACATAAATGTTATTTTAGAGAAAATAGGATTGAAATATAACTCATTGCCACATGATATATAACTAAATTTTCTATAAATGAGCTGCCTAATCTTACAATGTAAAGCTTGAAATTCATTAGAGTGATCATGAAATCTATGATAGAAACAAAAAGGAAGAATCTTCAAGTATAGACTACGTTTGTTTTTGTGTTTAGGTCTAGTAATAATCTTAACACGAAGGAGCTTAGGCAGAACAACCTCTTGGTCAAATTCCTTCATAGGGTCATCATGTTTTGAAATGTTATTTGAGATGTTGGTAACATTGATGTGTTGGTGAGGATTAAAACCCAATTCATAATAATTCTCATGCCCCCCATTTTTTAAGGGCATTTTAATTCCCTATTTATTCTTAGCACATCCTTGACTATGATATCCTTATTTAACTAGTAAATGAAAAACTATGACCATAACAAGAAGCCATATGAAAAGAAGTCAATTGAACTCCAGTAGTCACTAAGTCATCATTAGTATGTTTGATAGATTCACAAGAAGGAAAAATAAAGGAATACATCCTAGGAGAAGA
>MU227982.1:5539675-5563639 GCA_018584345.1 Thuja plicata | reverse complement strand
GCCGGCCTTCTCCAGAGATTCAACCTCGTAGTTCAAGTCCCACAGCTTGGAGGTTGATTCCATGTTTCACTAGGTTGCTGTTAGAGAAGCTTTCAGCAAGGGTGCAAACCTCAGTGACAACAGTAACACTGTGACTCTACTCTTTTACTCTCATTGTCGATATGCACTTTGTCAGTGTATGCAGTCACTTAGTGAATACTTGACTTGTATGCATTATAGATAGCATAGTCTTGATTCATCGGTTCTTTGAAGTCTTTGGCAGTATTTTCGTGACCATATAGATTATATCAAGTTGACATCAATGACAATATAATACATTAACTAATTTAATGCCTTGCATGATCATCAACTTAACATCTTCAAACATTCAAATAGTTACATCTCATCATTCATGTATTACAAAACTAACTCTATGATCAAAGGTTTACATCTTGACCTTGATCTCCTAGTTTGCATGTTTTTAATCAGTTAGACTGATTAAAAAAATTACAAGAATGTTTCTTGTTCCTCAATAAATAGATTTAAAAAAATCAAAACTCTAAATATAGAGTATAGCTGATTTATCTAATGTGGAAGTCAGATCTGCTTTTCTCGGGATATAACTGACTTTCAATGTCCGATGGTCAGTTTTATCTAAAATTAGTTTGACTATCTTTCAGTGTTCCTTTTTTGAACTTTCTCTCGGGTTCCCTTGCTGTCGGGTTCCTCTATTTCTACTCTTTCGATTTATAGTGTAACCTATTTGTCAGGTTCCTTTGTGTCATCTTCAGGTTTGCACTTTCAGTTTACACTTCAAAAGTTGTGTTGTCAGGTTTCCTTTTACTTAGCATTTTTGGTTTGAACTGAAACCTTGACTTTCAGTGGTGTAATCGATAGTTTTTAACAATTCTTTTCTCTTTGCATACTAATGAAAAAGTTTATGTCCTCAATCTCCCCCTTTGACATTAGTATCAAAAACTGGTATGTGCAAAATACTAAAGATTTATAGTATGTACATCATGTGTTTACCTTAGTCATTTCATTACTCCCCCTATGCATATGTCGGTATAGTATAGTATATGTTTATGTACACTTGTCTTTATAATATCTCTTCCTTTTCTCCTTGTCTTTTCCCTTTGTGCTATATTTTCCTTCCCCCCCCCTTTTTTTTTGTACATATCACTTTCCTTTTCCTCCTTTTTTGATAGTAAGGGAAAAGGTGTATACCTATAGCTTATCAAAAATATGAGAGTGAGAGGTCTTCATTTCCTCCATCATCTTCTCCCATTTCTCCTTTAAATTCTCAAGAACCATATGCTCTAATGTGATCCTGGCATGCATGTCATAGATGTTGTCTGCTATAGACATCTCAGGGGTGGCAATTAGTTGTCTCACCGAACTTATGTGTTGTTGCAGAAGTGTGAGGTTTGGTAAAAGTAGAGACTGTATATCGGTAACCTTTTCTCAAAACTGTGATTCTACTTCCCAAAGTTCTTGTCTTAACAATTTGATTTCAATTATCTTTTCATAGTGCAATTTGATTGCATTTCCATCTGTGGTTAGAATTTGAGCACTTGCATTTAGATTGGAATTGATCTTTGTAATCTTATCATTGTTATCCTTTGTAAATTTCTCTAAAGTACATAGCTTTTGAATTATGGAAACAACATTAGTAATGATTGGATCTAATTTATTTGTTAATTCTAAAAGCTTTACCTTATTTTTTGCCACTTCTTGGCTGATCTTTTCTGTCAATTTATATTGGAACTTTTGTTCTGCTTGTTCCTCAATTGCCTTTTCTGCATCTACATTCTATGTTGTGATGGCATCAGTGAGAATGGAAATTTGATCCAGAATGGGGGCATTGTGATCAACATCAATGTCAGGGACTATCTAATTTAAGATATCCCTAGTGGTCTCCAATACTAAGGAGTCTCGGTACTGCTTTTTAAGGTTTTCTTGCAAAGCTTTCCTTTGACATATTTCTCCATATTCTTGGAGTGACTCAAAATCTACAGTAGTTGGATCACACTTTGGTATTTCTATGATCTCATCAAGTGTGACTTCCAACTTATTCTTCTTGGTTTTCTTCTTCTTCTTTTATGATGCACCTGTATGTAAAACCATAGCCAGCTTCTCTGCTTGGTCTGATGTGCTAGAGGAAGGCTTCTGTGGTATGGTACCTTTGTCTTGCTTCTCAGTGTTTTCTTGTCGATTGTCCAAGGACATCTCCTTATCAAAATTTGATGTATATGTAGCTTCTCCTTTGGTGTCGTTCAGCGTGGTATCAACTGTCTTATTTTGTTCACCTTTCTCTGTTTTCACCTCATTTGCATCTTTCTTTTGTGCATCTTTTTTTGTTTGGTCTCCATCTATTTGTTTGAGATCTTCACTTGTTACATTTTGATCTCCTCCAATGACATTCTGGTCATCGGTTGTGTCTTTCTTTTCTCCTTCTCCTGCATCCTTGGGTATGCTTGCTTCGGGCTTGGGGGACTTCTCCTTTTGTGAGATTATATTGATTTCTTGAATCAATAATTGCATCTGGTCTAGTATGTGTACCTGTGCTAAATATATTATAGTTTTTTATTTGTCAGTTTGGTCCTTGACAGTTGTGACATCTTCATTTTTTTGAATTTCATTTGTAGTATCATTGGTGATGTTAATAACAGTATTGGCTGACCATGTTTCATCAGCAACATCCATATCCTTGTTGCCTATTGTGTTCAATTCTTCTTTGTCCAATTCTACGGTTGTGACATCTTCATCAGGGATAGTAATATGTCTGGGGCTTTGTGTAGCATGATTATCCTTGTTCTATTGATTTTTGGTAAGAGATATTTGTGGCTTGAGACTTGTATCCTTCTTAGGAATATCAAGTATCTTTCTCCATTTAGCCTCACTCTTCCTGTCTAGTTCCAGTAGATGTCCTTGAAGCACTTGGTAGGCTCTTAAATTTGGTGAGAACCTTGTGGAGTGATTTTTCATCATCTCTTTAATTTCCTCCATTTTTTATTCAGTAGGCATGATAGATACTAGGGCTCTTTCCCTAATCTCTTTCTCAAAGTGTAAAGAAAATGTCCATCTTGCCGATAATATATGTTGAATTTATTTTGGCATTTTATCTGCCAATTGTATTGGGAGATATT
This sequence comes from Thuja plicata, assembly GCA_018584345.1. NCBI lineage: Eukaryota > Viridiplantae > Streptophyta > Pinopsida > Cupressales > Cupressaceae > Thuja > Thuja plicata. The sequence goes on along the minus strand of MU227982.1, from coordinate 5,560,511 downwards.
TAAATATACACATCATTTTTAAAATTTCCTCTTCAATTTTATTTTGATCCACGGGATCCAATGTTAGCCATTTCTTAATATTTTTTTAATTGACTATTCCTAAATTGATAATTAAAGCACATACTTCATCAACAGTTTCAGGAATCTTATTCTTTTCTCTTTGGACAGACTCATCCTCCTGAGTATCTTCGATATCCTCTTTGGTTATGATTAATTTCATTCTCCTCTTCGGTGATTTGGACTGTTTGGTTTGAGTTTTTCTTTTGTAGGTCCTTACTTGACCTTTCTTTATTGGTGAAGGACTTGCATCCTTTGTTGTCTGACTCCTTGTCATGGAAGAAGTAGTAGTCCTTGGTTTATTAGCTGGTGGAGGTAGTGGTGTATCTAACTCTGTCAGCTGTGAGTCACTCTCCTTCTCAGCTTTACCGACGTGTGACTGACCCTTGGTTTCTTCTTTCTATTCAGTTTCATCTTCATTCACTGATAGCTTCTTCTTCAAGTTCTTAACCATCTTGTCTTTCTTCCTATCAATCTTCTTCATAACTAAGCCAATTTTAATCCTTTCTTTGGCTTCCTCATAAGTTACAAAATTAGGTTGTGTTTTATCTAATGGCTCATTTATCAATGCCTCAATTACATTTGATGTTTCGTCTATGTTCACCTCATAATCAAGTGGAGATAGCCATTTTATTCTCGATACAAATGGCTTGATGTATGTGTAGTCAATGTCTACCATAAAACGTATGTCAGTCTTGAAATTTTCTATTAACTATTATGGAATCCTTACTCTCTTCTGCATTCTATCTTTGAATCTAGCAAAGTATTCATCCATGACTGATTCAAAATTGTCTCCTAGTGATTTTATGAACTCACTAATCTCTATGATCACTGGTCTTGTAGTGTCCCATTGCACATTACCTATAGATGTGAAAGATTCTTGGAAATAGAAAAATATGCACATTATTAGAGATCCAAACTTATATGAATTATACTTTGCATTTCTTCTTGTCTTCATGTTCTCTTCTAATTGTCTAAGTAGCAGTTTTGACAAATCCATTTGCAGTCCCTTCTTGACAATCTTGTTTTTTGTATCCACTGCTTCGGATCCAATGATGTTCATCCTACTGGCCTGAAAGAACTTCTATCCTAAGACACATGCTCCAAATTTTAGTTCAACATCATTGATGGTGGATACTTTTAGTCCTCTTCCATCCCATGCTGCTCTAGTATTCTTCTCAATTTCAACTTTAGGCGGGTGTTTTAGTGCCTTTACCTTATCAGTTATAAGATAACCGGTAACAACATGTATAACATCCCTGGTTATCAGTTTAGGCTCATCCAACCATATCTTTTGGTCATGTATCCTACTTAGTACTAACCAAATCTATTTGGTCTTGAACTCCTTCAGGAAACATAGGGCATTTGTGAGCCCTTTTACCTCAATGTGCATGTGTCTTCCTTGATAGTGTCATCATTTTTGCAAATATTCTTGAAAACTTTCTCAACTTCCAAGTCTCTAATCTTTGTTATCTTACAGCGTATATACACTCACATGTCTTCGACAAGCAAAACCCTAGTTGGTATTCTAGAGAATGCACCAACATTGTCAGGTTGTGAAGCAGCCTCGGGACATATCTTATAATGTGGTTCTTCACAAGTTGAATTCTTGATAATATTGACCTTGTTCTTCTTAACATTCTTGAGCTTAGCAGTTCTTGATGTAGTTGCCATTGATTATGAAATTAGGGCTTTTTCCTATAAACAAAAATAGAGTTCTTGGTTATCTCTGTTACTTACTTCAACCTCTATTGATGTAAGTGACCTGTTTGGAGTGTTGTGAACCGAGTTGGAGTTTCTCTACAATGTTGTCGCTTTGTGCTCTGGTTTTTCTCTTGTCACTTCGCTCTTATCACTCAGTGAAAATGAAATCCTTCCATCATCTATTGATAGAATTTGCCCTAAGTCAAGTCATTAATGCTCAACAATTTCTCAGTGTGTGAAGATGGAGTCGTTAGGTGATACACTAACTTCTCTTTTAGTGAAAACATGATGCTTCAGGGCAGCTTGTTAACTTGTTACATTCACTGACATATTTCGGTGTATGGCGAAGACAACTTTGTCAACTCATATGATTATCGATGGATCTCAGTTCACACTAGCAACTTTATCTTTTATATGTTAACCGATGATTCTCAATAAGTGTAGGCAACTTAGCTTTGTATGTACACCAATGCATTTTGGTATGTATTCACCGATGCATTTTGGTATGTATTCACCGATGAAATTGAATTCACAGAATTATAACAAGTAATACCATAGTGCATCTTTAATAATGCTGATTTGATATTTTAACTATGTATAATGGAACTGGTGCAAAATATAACTTGGTATAATGGAGTTCCATACTTACTTGATCTGCTTAGGTGGGGGTGGTGATGTTACTAGATCCATTGGATAAGGTGTCACCAATTGCATTGCTCGATCTAGCTTTATCAGTGTTTGTAGCTTTCCTCCACATTTTTTTTCTCACATTCCTGATGTCTTGAATGGTGTTTCCATTGGCAAAGGTTTTGGTTTCTGTCATTCGGTCTCTGTAGTTTTTCTTTAGATGACCAACTTTATGACAGTGTAGACATCCCATTCCTGGGTTAGTCAAGCCTCTAGAATTTCTTGTCTATTGTCTCATACTGTTTGCAGCAATGTGACCAATTCTTCCACATGCTGTGTAGTTTTCCCATGTATTGTAATCCCATACATATTGGTTACTGACTCTTTTCGGTTGATAGGCAGTTTCTTGATTTTTAGGCTTCCATGCTTGCCTTTTCTTCTTCCAGCATTCAAGAGATGTGTACCCATGTATTTTTCAAGTAGGATAGTATTTGTCCATGTAGGTTTCCTTCTTTGGTTGTTTCACCTCAGATTTACATTCATAAGATTTATGTCCCTTCTTGTTACATTTATAACAAGTTCCTATGAATGAAGATTGGGATTTAGGAATACCTTTCATTTTGCTCTTGCAAACATTTGATGTGTGGCCTTGCCTTCCACAGTGATTGCATGTCAAATTTTTTGGTCTTGGATTTACATACACATTCTTTGGATCATCTCAGTTGGGTGATTCTCCATTCTCGGTATAGCCTAGTCCGGTGTTGTTTTTGGCTCTCCTTTGTCCATCAAGAAAATCATCCATCCTTTTGTTGCTTTCTTCATCTCTCTTGATTATTTCATTATGTTGTTGCTGAATTCTTACTTCTTGTTGAAACTTTTCATTTTCTTCCCTTAGCTCACTAATAGCTTCTATTCTTTCAATGAGTTCTGTATTCATTCTATTTGCCTCTTGATTCATAAGAATAATCTGATTTGTAATCTCATGATGATGTTCTGTAAGTCTTTGTATTTCTGACTCTTTCTCTTGTAGATTTTCAGTAATCTTCCTCCTATCATAAATAGCTAGTGTTCTCTCTTGCTCAACTTGTCTAGCATTGTTCATGACATCAATCATTCTTACCATCTGTGTCTCTTGACTGATTTGCAGAGATTTTACTTATCCATCCAGATGTTGATTGATTTCATTTAGACTTGTGATGCTTTCATCTGATGTGTCTAATGATTTGCTAGTTATAGATCTTGAAGACTCAAATAGATCTGGTATCTCTTCTTCATGGTAGTCTATTTCATTACAGTGAGATGACATAATATTTCTTTCATCTTGCAGGTGTCTCATCTTGATTCTATCTTCTTTATATTTCTCATAGAAGATCTGAATTTATAGCTTCTGATTCTCAATACTCTTATCAAGCCTGTACCTCTCCATTCTATGATCTTTTCTCTTAAGTCTTTAAACTTTCCAAATAAGAGATCTAGCTCTGATACCAATTTTTGGAAATAATGGGAAGTGTGTATTGAGAGGGGAGGGGTGAATAAGTACCTCTAAAAATTTTAGTTGATTAACCTTTATCCTTATGTAATCAAATCTTTGCTTTACTGATCATATCTATTGTTGTTTCTTTATGCATGTGACATCAATTCATAATCTTAATTGTATGTAGACATTCATAGAAACATTCATGAAAGTAATTGACACATAACACAAGATATGGTAACGCAGAAAACCCCTGTTAGAAGGTAAAAATTGTGGTGGGGATTGCACCCACAAAAAATTCACTATCTACAGATTGGAAGGGGTCGGTTAAGGCTTAAAATTTGATCACTTCTGATGATCTACCCTATTACGAGTATTATGTGGAGAATGGATAAGGTCCACTCTGTTAAGAGATTTAGAAACACTATTTATTGTGCACTCGGTTAAGAGATTTATAATAGGATTGTTAACCCACCTTTCTTGAAAGGATTTCTTCTATTTGCTACACTTATTAGAATGCAGACAAAAATACTCATTGACCTGAGTGTATGCAATCTACAATTTTTTATTATAGATCCATTCAAGATTACATGTATAAATGTATCATCTAAAGTGATTGATTAATACCTTGGTTCTTGATAAACAAATTCATCTTTTGCTATTCTACTTCTTGAAACCCTCAGTCTAGTCCATAAATGTGCTCATTGGCTACAATCATCCTCACATCCTTCTTACATGAATGATTACAACATCTATTTATAACATAGATTGACCTAATTAAGTTTCACATATTACAAAACTAACTCTATGATAAAAGGTTTACAACTTGACCTTGATCTCCTAGTTTGCATGGTTTTAATCAGTTAGACTGATTAAAACAATTACAATAATGTTTCTTGTTCCTCAAGAAATGGATTTAAAAAAAAATCAAAACTCTAAATATAGAATATACCTGTTTTATATGACATGGAATTTAGATCCACTTTTCTCGATATATAACCAAATTTCAGTGTCTGATGCTTGGTTTTCTCTGAAATTAGTTTGACTCTCTTTCAGTGTTCCTTTGTTGAACTCTCTATCAGGTTCCCTTGCTGTTGGGTTCCTCTATTTCTTCTCTTCTAGTTTATAGTGTAACCTTCTTGTTAGGTTCCTCTGTGTCATCTTCAGGTTTGCACTTTCTGTTTACACTTCAAAACTTGTGTCGTCGGGTTTCCCTTTACTTAGCATTTTTGGTCTGAAATGAAACCTTGACTTTCAGTGTAGTGTAACCGATAGTTTATAACAACTATTTTCTCTTTGCATACTAATGGAAAAAATTATGTCATCACCTACATATTGTATTAATATTTATTAGATCTAAAAAGAGGTTGCTAGAAAATCCATTCCCCAAAACTCACCAAGAAGCAATTCAAAACATGGTCAGAGATTCAAACTACTTCCTTATTGGAATAAGGAAAGTAAGAAACTAGATGTTTGTGAGAACCAATTACAAGGATATATAACCTGGTCTCTAAAAGGAAAATATGTTAGGTCAACATGACTTATATTTTTGAGAACTTAGGTTATTGTACCACTTGATGTGATAGTGTGTATCATTATGAGATATCCTATCTATCCCTATGAAAATGATTTTTCGTTAGGAATAGGTAAAGATAGAAGACAATGTACATAAAGTGGTTATAGATCACTATTATTAGAGGGAAGGTCAATTGAATAATCTATCACCCTCCATAATGTAGATGTAGATGTAAGTGTGAATAAATAAAAAATCTCGCCTTTATATTTGATAGTAATAATTCATAAAAATCTATTGTGTAATTCTATCATAGATTCCAATAAAATCTAATGGTCATGCCTAAGAATTATTTTGAAGCCTTGAAATTAACTTAAAAAATATATGGAAAATAGAATCATGCAATTTGATGCGAATAATGTTCAAAAGTATGCATCATTAATAATATCCTACTCATATTATATGTTATCCATAATATCATTTTAAAAGAAGATGTGATAATTGATATTGTAACCTGTTGGTTAAGATATTGGCTTCTTATTTAATCTTGAATCTTTCCCTTGAAACTTTCTGTACTACACAATTGTTGAGAAAAATAAAACAATTCCTCTGTGAATTGAAAGGTACAACTCCCTTATATAGGTATGCAATGAATTTAGTCTTATCTAATTAACTTAAAAGTGAGGTATGGATTTTACTAGAAATCAAGAAAGGTTTCAATGAATACTCATCACCATGAAGTATCTGTATCTATAAAAAACATAAATATTTTGAATATAACTTATGTGTATAGAACCACAAATCAACTACTAATATTTTCAGACAAAGATGACAATGTAATAGTAAATTCAGAATATAAAATATGGCTAACAACAAATAACTTAATAGATAATCAGTAGATAATGTTTCAAAGAAAAACTTGAATCATCAATACTAAAACAAAGTGCAACATTTATAATTCATCTACCCACACCAACTATTCATTCATTTTCCATTAAACTAAAGTAAATAAATTTAAATTAACAACAACTATTCACCAAATTTGAGTTGCACTCACTTATCAAAGTAATAGGGGAGATTTGAGAAATAAAATTTTTGATCCTTGCATTGTTATTCATTTATAAATTATAGACACCCAAAAATGGTTTGAGCCTGCTAGTCTACGTGTTTTAACATTTTTGGCATAACAATTGAAACATTGTTTTGTGATCTAATTATTCCTCTATGTTGCACATATGATCTTTATTATATGACAACATTGTGTCTTTTGTCGATAATTGAATATTGCAAAATTGTTCAATTATTTACTAATATTTCTATTCTCTTTGTCAAATTGATCATTTTCCTATTCAATTCCGGTAAACCCTAAATCGATCCTATTAGATCCTAAACTATATCAAATCATTCTAAATCAATTCAAATCTATTCTATTCTCTTCCTAATCATTTTCGAATCATTTTGGACTCATTCCAACAATTCTGGGGCATTGTCAAAGATCATCGATGCCTAATTAAATCACTTTTTAATCGATCAAAACCCTTTTTCAGATTCTAATCAAATTTTATCATCACTCTAGGGGCATTGTCCAAGTTCACCAATGCTTCGTATCCTTTTTTGCCTATTTGATAACAATATCCAAGTTCATCGATGTTATCGTTATCAATATATCATTATCAATTCAATAGTATTGTCCAAGTTCATCAATGCTATTGCCGATCATGGTCATTTCAGAAATATTATCCAAGTTCATCGATTTTTCTGTATCCCTATATCAATCCTATGATATCATCAAAGTTCATTGATGATATTTAATCAGTTTCAAACATCATTATTTGAGCGCATTGTCAAATTTCATCAATTCCTCAGATCTATCATAATCCTATCAATATTATCATAAAACAATCCTATTGTGCATTAATGCCTTCAATTTGATCAATAATTCCCTAATTTATCCTCTTGAGATGAATGACCTAATATTTGTCCCTATTCTTTATGAATAAATCATATTTATTCATTCTTTTCCTAAGCCTTCACGATTAATTAATTGGCTACTTCTAGTTTATGGGATTTTAGAATTTAATAAATGCTAATTATTGCTTTTATGAGGAATATTGACTATTAATTAAATTAATTCCTCCTAATTCCACCTAATTTGTCATCTCCTCTTTAATTATGCTTCATCTCCTATTAATGTGCTTCATGATTTATTCCACCTTTCCCTATCCATTTTCCTCTAATAATGCTTCCATTTCCTATTAATTTGCTTCTTCCTTTTCCCTCCATTATACATTGATTTATGCATACTAATCCTGCAAATTGTCTCTCATTTCCATAAATTGAGATGCAATTCTCTCTTTCAAGTTTGAACCACTATCTCCTAGTATTCTTTACATCAAATTGGATTTTCAATACTTGTGCATTTTTGTCATAGGCAAAAGAGAAACAATAATCTACTCTATGGAGAAGAAAGTAGAGCATTTTAGCATTAATTGAAGGGGGTTAATTTATGTGTTTCTTGCATATGTTTTTGAATTCCCATTTTAATGGCTCTAATGTTAGATTAGATACGTTTGCATATTGTTTAGGGTTTTGTGGTTACCTAGATATGCATATTCTACCTTTTTCTAGTCTTACATTTGGTGCCACTCCTTCCAAAATTTGTTGCATAAAGGTGTGGCTTTTCACTGGAATGAAAAATGTGAGCAATGTTTCAAAAAATTGAAAGAATATCTACTACATCCTCCAATTTTGATGCCTCCCATTATAGGCAAGCCATTCATCTTGTATATTTCTACTACAGAAACCACATTGGGTGCTATTCTTGCTCAACATGATGAAAAAGGAAGAGAAAGAGTTGTCTATTATATAAGCAGAACACTGGTTGGATATGATTTGAATTATTCACTCATTAAATGAGCCTATCTTGCTATGGTTTTTGCAACATATAAACTAAGACATTATATGCTACATCAAAAAACTATGCTCGTGTCCCAGATTGATCCATTGAAGTATCTTATAGGAAAAACACCTCTCACAGGCTGCCTATCCAAATAGGTCTTTCTCCTAAGTGAATTTTTCATTGACCATGTAGACCAAAAAGCAATTAAAGGCCAGGTGATAGAAGATAAAATTGTAGTTGCATGAGTTCCAGATGATCACCCATTGCTGTCAGAATTTCTAGATGAGTTTATTTTCACATTCACTGACTCTAATGAATGACAAATTTATTTTGACAGCTCACTTATTAGACATGGATCAAGGGCAGGCATCATGTTTGTCACTCCACAAGGTGATGTAATACCAAAATCCTACATAATTGCATTAGAATTCACCCACAACATCGCCGAATATGAAGCCCTTGTCACTGGACTCAGTCTTGCTATTTAATGGAAAATATAGCATCTCAAAGTATACGGTGACTTCCAAATAGTCATCCGACAAGTAACTGAGGGCTGTGAAACAAAAGATGAAAAGTTAGTACCTTACAAATAGTTGGCTAATTTTCTAAAGGATCAATTTATTACAATAAGATTTTGACAACTTCCCCGGGTACACAATAAATAAGCAGATGCTATAGCTAATATTTCCTCTATGATTGGCATGGAAAACAATGAAGAATGATGCAAATTTCTCATCGATCAGTTGTTTCTTCCTACATTTAATATTCCACAATATGAGCTTGTGTATGATATTGTTGGTCCCGATTCCCCTTGGTACTAAGATGTTTATGATTACCTACATGCCCAAATCTTACCTCCTGTCCTGTCTCAAAAAAAACTTTGAGCCATTATCCGTCAAGCTTCCCACTATGTCATCATCAGTGATACCCTCTATAGGAGAGATTTTGACCAAACCCTCCTCAGATGCCTTGATTCATGAGAGACTGAAACTGCTTTACATGAGGTCCATGATGGTATTTGCAGAGGACATCTTAATGGTTTAAGTCTTGCTAATAAGCTGGTAAGAGATGGATATTATTGGCCCAACATGGAGCAAGATGGGCACAAGTTTGCTAAAAAAAATTATAAATGCAAGATCCATGACAATTTGATTCATGCTCCAGCGTAGGATCTACAATCATTTGTTTCTCCATGGCCCTTTTCTCAACGGGAATTTGATCTTGTAGGGAAGATTACACCTCTGTCTTGTGATAGCCACAAGTATATCATAATTACCGCTGAATATTTTACCAAATGGGTGGAGGCTATCCCTATGATATATATCACAGGAAAGAAAGTTTCAAAATTCATTCTGAATTATATCATTTTCCACGATGGAGTTCTTTTAGCCATTATTATTGACCTTGGTAGTCCATTTCAAAATAAAAATGTTACAAAGCTTTGTGAGAAGTTCAAAATCCATCATGGATTTTCCAGCATTTACTATCCACAAGGCAATGGTCAAGCAGAGGCGTCTAAAAAATAATAATAAAGATCCTTCAAAAGACTATCAATGATGTTGGATGAGATTGGAACATGCAACTAAATCCAGCTCTTTTGGCCTACAGAACCAACATTCACACCCCCACTGGTGCCACTCCATACTCTCTTTTCTATGGTGCTGAGGCCATCTTACCTCTTGAAGTTGAAATTCCATCATTGAGAGTATCTATGCAAGGCATTATTGATGATGAGTAGTACAAAGTTTCTAGGTTGCATGAGCTTGAAATGATAGTTGAGTGGAGACAAACCACCTTGGTCCACTTGCAAGCATATCAAAACTATCTCAAACAGAGCTACAATAAGAAAGTCCAAGCTTGCCATTTTGATATTGGATATTTGTTCCTAAAAATGAATTACAAAACCTAGCCACAAAGAGAAAAGCTTGGGAAATTTGAACCAAACTAGGAAGGACCCTATATAGTCACAACAACATATGGGTCTGGAGTGTATCATGTTGAAATAACGAAGGGAGAACCATTGTCAGAAGCATTGAACAACATGCACCTCTGTAAGAATTATGCATGATCTTGAAAAATTACAAAAAATTACAAAAGTTTCTGAAAAAATACAAAAAAAATTTCAAAAGTTTCTTAAAAAAAGTGAAAAAAGAGAAAAAAGAAAAAAATCAAAAAAGAGAAAAAATGGTTGCCTTGATGATCCTATTAAATAGGCATCTTGGCATGCAAAAATAGAAAGAAAGAGAAAAATCCCATCCACAAGTGAAAACTTGGTAAACAGGCACTTTGGGCAAGTACTGTGGTGAAAACTAGAAAATAGGCGTCACACGTAATAAGTTGTTGATCCAATGTCTATAATGATTCCACTTGGTATTCTATTGTCCTTTCCTAATCGTATCTTCCACTTTTAATTGACCCTAGTGCCCCTTTATGGCCTGTAACTGGTTGATTTCTTTTGTCTTTTCCTTGGTGCACCCAATCTATATATATCTTTGGCCTCTGTATATAGTCTATCTTCTGTCTTGGGAAAGATTCCCAGCACTAACTGACTTTGAATTTGAATTTGAAGTGGGGGAACAAACTTGAACATGGTTTATTCATGAGATTCATCAACTATCAGATTGGAGATAATAACTTGTAAATATCTTAATGACCTAAAAAAATCCTAAAAATCCAAATAAGAAGCTAAAAATCCAAAACAATTGCATAATGTCCTGAAAAAATCTCTAAACATCAAATGTGATCCTAAAAAAAGACTCTAAAAATTACATACGATGCTGAAAAAATCCCTAAAAAACATAAAAAGTCATGAAAACATCCCTAAAAAACATAAAAAGTCATCAAAAAATCCTAAAAATCGTAAAAAGACCTAAAAAAAGATCATCACAAACAAATTCAAATATCTCAAAAATCCTAATCTACAATAAATTTGTACATACTTGTCTTTATTTTGTAGAACCATCATCATGTTTGCAGACATCCGTAGCAGATTCAACACTACGTGCTTAATGAAATCATGCTCTCACAAACACGATCTGAATTATTGTGACTGAACATTGAATATGGTTGGACCTGTTCGATCTTTCAGTCTTAGCTATCAACCAATAAATCTATCCAACCTATCAATCAATCATCTAATTAGTCAATAAAAGTTAAGCTATCAAACATAGAACACTTAGTGGAAGTAACAAAAATATCAGAATGGTTGTTGGCTCACATTGTTTCAGTGATTGTTTTATCTTGCACTAATTTTTCTTTTCTTTTTGTCATGTTCCTATGCTACTCGATGATATTATCTGAACTTATGAGAGTAGCTGGGATGGTTCATGATTGGTTTTTGCTTTTTCTTCTTCCTGTTTGATGATCTCATGAAATTCTGGGGCATGTCTGCTATATGCTTCAGGATGGAGAAGATCATCCTGTGTCTGCATCATGTTTGTTTCCGCAAAAGGATGGCTTTCTCGCTCTGGCTTTTTGTGCCATGATGTGTTGTATCTAGTTTTGCAATATCAAAATAAGCTCTTATGAAATCCAAAATCTTTCTATCTTACTAACATTTCTTTGTCTAATTTTTGCTTTCTGCTAACACTTCTTCAGCCAGTCCTCACAGTCATCTTGGTCTAGTACTCTGGTATATCAAAAACATATGTATCATGCATAAATGCATTTATTAAAGGGAAAAACACTAAAAAACATGTGCATTTTGCATTCATAAATTTGAAAATTTGCAAAATTTCAAAAAAAGACAAAAAAAACAATTGCATTCATACATGTATATATTGCAAACAAAAAGAGATACATTGCAATATCTAAGCATCATCATATATCAGGAAATTAAAATCATGTGCATAAGCATCCATCATGTGCATAAGCATCCATCATGTGCATAAGCAAAATCATCATAAAGTAGCTTCATATATATATATATATCAAAAAAAAGTATCAAAGTACAAAAATCAAGGTGTATGTATACACTAAGGCCCACAGGCTCGTAATCTATAACATGTCTATCAAAAATATCCCTTTGCTAGAGAGAATCTCCTGTCAGCCTCTACTCTCTTGGTCCTCCTGATCCCTATCCTATCTAGAAGATGAGGCTCCTCCATTTTGATGCCCTCTCTATCCTGATCTGGGTGGCCCCATTGGTCCCACCACTCCCCGGTTGCTTTGTGTCCTATGAGAGTGCAATCTACTGGAAGAAGCTCTATAACTCGGTGCCCATTGCGCTTGTGGCACATCTCTCCTATACATGTCCTTCCAATAGTGTGACTCCGCTCAAGAATCCCCTATCATCTCTGCAACCATATGTGCGCTGGCATCTTTGATGGTACTAATGAACTGTTGTGACTCCTCCTCAGCCCTTTGTGCTCTAGACATAGTTGTATCTAGAGAGGCGAGAAAAGTATTCCTCTCTACTATCAATCTGTCCACCTATGCTATGAGTGATGCTCAATCTATGTCACTCCATGATACCCTCTCTACACTCCATGCAATTCTATCTTTTTCTCTCTCAAGTGCTAGTCTGTCTATCTGGCTATTCAGTTCTACAATGCATTGTCTTTGTTGCCTATCATCCTCAAACCTATCATTGGGCACCTGTATGTCATCATCCTGTACTAGATCATCTCTGTCCTAATCCATCCACATAGGCATCATGTCAAGATTACTATCAGCACTATACCTATCCTCGTTTCTCTCCTCATCCTCCTCCTCCTCCTCATCCTCCTCCTTCGTTCTCTCATCCCTAGCCATCCGCAATCTTGGTACTAGAACCATCGGATCTGTCAGAGGAATAGGCCTATACTGGGAAAATCATCGGTCATACTCAACTATCATCCCTAAATCTATACTGTATGCACTTTCTCCCCACTTTCTAGGCTGTAACTGCTCAAACTCTACATATACTGCCTGAGTCTGAAGTACTGCACCCCATGCCATGACCTCACCCCTTGATTGTGCAAACAATGTTGTGCTTGTTGGTACTCCCTATCTCTCTTCAAACTGCCTACGCACTCTCTCTGGTAGTTGCATCTCAGTCACCACATGACCTATGATAGTCCTCTTGACGAGGTATCTCTCATGCATGCAATAGGGTAAATGCTCTTTGTCATCATCCCATCTGGGGAAATCTATGTATGGTTGCCACATGAAATCTCTGAGAATGTATATCTCATATCTCAAATGCAGTACATAACTTGGTGGCCCCTGTGTGAGAACTCCTTGATAGAAGTACACATATGGCATGTCTGGCAGTATGATCCTCTCTATAGTGGGTTGAAAGAAAACTATGTGCTCATATGCCCACACCTTTAGTAACATGATCTCACTACTAATTGATAGTCCTCCTATATAACCTACCTAATGGAGCTGGTAGTAGGTCATCGCCAAAATACATGGAACCCATGCAAAGAATATCCCATCCATGATCATGCACTCTAGGACTCTCCCACATTTGATAGGGAAGCCATGGCCTCATCTCTCTGGCACTAGTAATGCTCTGATCACACAACATATCACTACGGCCAGTCTATCGTGTTGTCTCGCCATAGTCTCCCACCTGATCTAATAGTCTCAAATGTCTAGGTCCTCATCATCATTTTCAAATAGATGATGCAATTCTAACTTCCCTATAGTAGGGTCATACTCTACCAGCTCACCGTGTATAGGAATCCTAAGGATGGACCTCACATCCTCCAATGTCATAGTCACCTTGCTTGTCTGTAGGTGGAATGAACTCATCTTTGAGTGCCATCACTCTACAAGTGCTGTAATCAATCGATGATTTGCCCTAATCTCAAGCATGTATGTGATATAGTAGAGCCCTAATGAGGCTAGGATCCACCTCTCATGCTCACTCAGCCTATGACAGATATCTAGGCATACCGGTCTACTCTCTTGTGTCTGAGGCAATGCAAGCTCCTCCTGTAATTACCATGCAACTTTGGTAAATTTTTTGTTACTTGTTGACCAACCTAGGAACTTTTTGACCAACTTTAACCTAATTTTGACCTTATCCTATGGTTTTGACATGTTTAGGAAGGTTTGGGAAGGTTTAGGACCCCCCAAGACCCTGTTTTACCGATTTGCAATTTTCCTTTACCAACTGCGTAGTTTGGCTTACCAACTGTGCAGACAGCACACTTGGGCACATGTGTTGTGGACTTGGTCATGCCAAGTGTGGCTGCTCTATAGTTGGGCACATGAGCTACATATTTGGCATGTGTGGACTCCCTTTGACCATATTTTGACCCATTTAAAGCCCTAATTGCCTAGAACTGAGTGATAACCCTAGAAGTGACTGAGAGGCTCAGATCCACTAACCTCTAGTCCTACGTCGGTCGACCATCAGTAGCTATGCACTTTTTCCCCATGCTGATTCTGCACTGGCACTCGATCCATTCTCCTTGCTCTAGAGCTCAAATTCCTCCAAATGTGAGAGTGTAAATGACCTCCAAATCCCTCTCATAGCCTTTTTATAGCCTCTTGGTTGCCTAGATAGACGTGCAACCTTTGCCTTTTGTGTTGGTCGCAATTATTTTTTCACTTTGCGCCTCATAAATTTTGTGTTTGACCTCTAATTTTCAATTTGTTTGTTGTTGTAGATCTATCTCATCATTGTCTACAAATTGTCCTATCACTTGTGTTTTTTGGTCAATTTCTCGAGGGGGCACCTTTGTATCCTATTATGACTGGGGCATGTTTTAATGCCATTTTCTTCAAGATTCTTTGACACAATGCTCACAATCACATTGTATCAAAGAGGGACAAAATGTAGACACCCAAAAATGGTTCAATCCTGCTAGTCTACGTGTTTTAACATTTTTGGAATTACAATTGAAATATTGTTTTGCGATCTAATTATTCCTCTATGTTGCACATATGATCTTTATTATATGACAACATTATTTCTTTCGTTGATAATTGAATATTGCAAAATTCTTCAATTATTTACTAATATTTCTATTCTCTTTGTCAAATTGATCATTTTCCTAATTGATTCCGATCAACCCTGAATCGATCATATTCAATCCTAAACCATATCAAATCATCCTAAATCAATTCAAATCTATTCTATTATCTTCCTAATCATTTCAAAATTGTTTTGGAATCATTCCAACCATTCTGGGGCATTGTCTAAGATCATCGATGCCTAATTAAATCACTTTTCAAATCGATCAAAACCCTTTTTCTGAATCTAATAAAATCTTATCATCATTCTAGGGGCATTGTCCAAGTTCATCAAGGCTTTTTATCCTTTGTCGTCTATTTGATAACATTGTCCAAGTTCATCGATGATATCGTTACCAGCTTATCATTATCAATTCAGTAGTATTTTCCAAGTTCATCAATGATATTGCTGATCATGGTCATTTTCGAAACATTGTTCAAGTTCATCGATGTTTCCCTATCACTGTATCAATCCTATGGCATCATCAAAGTTCATTGATGCAATTCAATTAATTTCAAACATCATTATTTGAGCGCATTTTCAAAGTTCATCAATGCCTCAGACCTATCATAATCCTATCAATATTGTCAAAAATCAATCCTATTGTGTATTAATGCCTTCAATTTGATTAATAAGTCACTAATTTATCCTCTTGGGATGAATGACCTAAGATTTATCCCTATTATTTATGAATAAATCATATTTATTCATTATTGTCCTAAGAATTTCTAATTAATTAATTGGCTAATTCTAGTTTATGGGATTTTAGAATTTCATAAATACTAATTATTACTTTTACGAGGAATATTGATTTATTAATTCAATTAATTCCTCCTAATTCCACCTAATTTGTCATCTCCTCTAATTATGCTTCATCTCCTATTAATGTGCTTTATGATTTCTTCCACCTTTCCCTATCCATTTTTCCTCTAATAATGCTTCCATTTCCTATTAATTTGCTTCTTCCTTTTTCCTCCATTATGCATTGATTTATGCATACCAATTCTTCAAATTGCCTCTCATTTCTATAAATTGAGATGCAATTCTCTCTTTCAAGTTTGAACCACTATCTCCTAGTATTCTTGACATCAAATTGGCTTTTCAATAGTTGTACTTTTTTTTCATAGGTAAAAGAGCAACAACAATCTCTTCTATGGAGAAGAAAGGAGAGAATTTGAGCATCACTTGAAGGGTTTTTTTTAATGTGTTTCTTGCATATGTTTTTGAATTCCCATTTTAATGGCTCTAATGTTAGATTAGATAGGTTTTCACATTGTTTAGGGTTTTGTGGTTACCTAGATATGCATATTCTGCCTTTTTCTGGTCCTATAGAAATATGTAGTCTCTTTGACTTCCACGAGAGACGGACACAAAAATAAATAAATTGTTTCTTTAAAAGGTCTTCTTTAAAATAACATAAATAAGAGTTCTTTAAGATATTTTCTAGATAACATAAAAACTAAAAATAGGATTAGATAGAATTTTTCACGGGGCCTTTTCCACTTCTCCTCCTATCGTAGGTGTCTTATGAGCTACATGATTTTCTTTGTACACCTATTGAGCATTGACAAATTCTATTATGTCTTTGAAATCTAGGACCATGAAATTTGTATTCCAGATGATCCAGAATGTCATTTTTCTTTAATTTCCCTTGCCTTGGCGATGAAATTCTGATGGCGATTTCCACACCATATCAGGATAGTGTTTATGTTAGCTAAATTTTTTATTCCTCCTTGCAAAATGTCTGGGGAAGAGTGATAGTATCAATATTTTGTTCGTACTAGTTCTTTAGTTCATCTATAGTATTTATCCCAAAATTGTTTTTCCATTGGAGCTCGCAACTAGTGTCTCTAAAGTAGCCCATGAATTGATCCATAATCTCTTTTACTTCTGTAAAAAATTTCCTCAAATTATTGACACTCTTTTCTATACATTCGCATTTATATCCCATGCCGAACATCCATTTTTACATAGGTTGATTAGTGATTTTAGTAGGCCAAGTTTCACAACCATGACAACTTTCATATTAATTATTTCCTTGACCAAATTCCTATTTTTCTTGTGTGTTTTATCTTCCATCTTAGCCACTCTAATTTTAGAGATCACTTCATTTCTATCCAGTATCAATACATCATATGACTCACTTAATTTATTAATGAAAGGTAGACCTCTGACCTTTAAGTATGCGATCCACTCCTGGGTCACCTTTTAGAATTAGCTATCCACTTGAAGTTGAGAAATCAATTGCTTGTTTTGATCTATGGTGGGATCTAGGATGTCATCTACGGTGATGGATAAATGAGCTAAAAGGGGTGCCTATATCAACCTGAGGATTTATGACAATAACTAGACCACAAATTTCAATTGGTCTTTATCTAATTTAGTCTACTCAATATTGTTATGTATCAATTGATTTGATAACTTCCAAATTCCCAAATATTTGTCAAACTTAGATTCCCTAGTATCAATTCTCATGATATTGTAGTCACTAGTAGTGGCATAATTGAGTTCCTTGTCTTGTATTGGCTGAGCTAACTCTAGAAAGATGTGTCATGTTTTCTTGTCTTCTACTAGATGAGAAGTTGTTTTCAAATTCTTTCTTTGGAGCATGGGTATTTTGTAAGATGTATGTGATGGAATATTTTGGTGGACACTTTTATACTTCCCTTTTCCTTTTCTTATTGAGACTCTCTTATAGCCATGTAGAAGTTTCCATTACTTTGGAAGCCAACTTAAAAGCATCTAGAGAGAAGGTGAGTACTCTATTCACTAGAGGAGTAGTAGTGCTAGGTGTTTGAGATGAGAAGGGGAAGTTTAGTACCTTACCATATGCCATGGTTTTTTGTTGGGTTTTTTTTTTGTTCCAATACCTTTCCTTTATCCTTGCCTAGCTGAGTAGATGTTGTCACATCTAGACCACCTTAGTCTCCCTACCCTATATATTATTGCTTCTCTTTAGCCGTGTTATTTGGTTGTTCAGGAGCCATGTTGTCTACCCTAAAATCTATATTTAGAATAGGTCTTGTTCCACAACTAAGAAGTATTATCGAGGGATTCTATAAGGTTTTTCCATAACCTCCTCTTGTAGGATCTCTAGATAGATCAATCACTGGAATATTGGAAGTGGGAGTAACCAAGGTTGATGAGGGTACAAAAATCTATGTTTCTTTACAAAGGGTGTCTGATGGTGTAGTTTCATTATCCCCCCTCTCATATTTTTTAACCATTTATATGTTCTCTTAAGAATAGGAACTATCTTAATGTCAAGATTGTGTATCTTTTGGGCATCCAAATTAATTGGTTCTAGTAGAGTGTTATATATTCTTGTATAATACCTGGAATCGATGACATCTGACCCATCCTCCAAAATTCCATGAATATAAAAAGTGAACTCCATGAATATAAAAAGTGAACTCCATGAATATAAAAAGTGAAGCCTATACTCTTGAATTTGATCCATAATGATTCTGGACCAAGATCTTTTCCTTACTACATAATTATCTGTGGAATTGGTCCAAAAGTCCTCAAGTGCAGACACATGGTGATAGGTGGGACCTAACTGTAAATTATCCTTCACAATTTTTTTTGCATCAAAATGAGATCTTATAATAACATAGGTTTATATTGTATACTTTCTACATGCCTTGGTAACATTAATCATGTTTTAGGAGGAAGAACATGTGTACACCCCTAGCGAGATAGGGAAAGGGATGGCAGTTTGCTGTATTTCTACGCATCTCTTGTTAACTTCACAAATATGTTTTCATAATTCCACCATGATGATGTTGTAATAGGCATAACATGGTAGCTTCTATAGGAAATCATCGAAGGTACCAATTATCATATAAGTGAATGTCACAAATTGAATAAAATAACAACCATATGTTTGAATTAAGATAACAGCTTCAAGGGAGATCCTCCTCTCAGGGCATCCTTGCAATTCCTGGACCAAATTCTTGGTAAACACATCATTCACCATGTAGAAATTAACATATCTATTGTGCAATTATAAGCTAGGGTAAAAAACATAGATTTGAATGTTATCATCAAACTCCTCAACATTTTCCAAACCAAGCCAATATAGTGTGCATGCTAGGGCATACACCAAATATGATGACATATAGAAAAAAATGTTCAATGTAAATTGATTAATTAGATGGAAAATTTGATCACTAATAATCCCTACCCAGTCTATATAGCCATACTTAGTGCAAACTACTTGAAAAATATAGAGCATCCACTCATCCAGGGTAATTTCATCTTCATCTCCCCTCAATCTATGCAATAATACAATTATATAAAAAAATTCACCTTTAACAAATGTGTGGATAATTTTTTTGGGTAATTTCGACTGGCCTTTTCTTAGTGGATGGAAGTAGTTCTTAGAAATCTCTTCTCTATTAACTATCCTTTTCAAGATAAACCTCATCTGGGAGGAGGAAAAATCTCAACATGTGTATTCATCCCTCGCTAGTGACTGAAATAAATTATGTACAATATTCCTATTGAGGGTGAGGAGGAATCTTTCATCATGTGTCTTGATTTCCCTCGTGTTGGGGTCATATCGGTTTATGTACTCCATAATCAGGTCTACACATTGAATAGCAATAGAGAAAACAATAGCTTGTACCAATCCACTCTCAAGCAATTTCAGTGTAATTGGGCGTCTATTAGGTTTTTTTATTGAGTCCCAAAATTATCTCAAAATGTACTTGTCCTTGTTTTGTATCCCCTATTTCACTCAAAGAAACTTCAAGTCCATTAAGATGATCATAATCGAGATACTTGAACCTCATAATTATTTTGAATTAAAAAAAAGGTTTTACAACTCTAGATAAAACTAAATTTAATAGGATCAATTGTAAGAAATGGATCAACTCCCTAAATTTTGGATGCTGTTAGCTATGAACAAAGTTCTTTGATGCCCTATCTTTCACCATTTTCTCTAGCTTGTTCTCCACAAAATGATTGAAATCTGTGATCCAAAATCCATTATAATCCTTATTTGTTGCATTTAATGACACCATTAATTGCAGGTCATTTCAAGGATTTAATGTTCCATTTCTTTTTGAGCATTGGAATACGTCATCTTTTCAGATTTGAAAAAAAATCCTTTTTCAACAATGTCAGAAATGAACATTGAGAATGGAAATTCTAAGTGATTCTACAACTTTCAGCTCACATTTCCCCTATTACTTCAAGTTCCACTTCTATCTTTAGGCCATAATGATCATTCTTGAATCGTCAGATTTCTCTACTTTATTTTCTTCTTGAGTCATTATGTCTTCCCGTGGTTCTAGATAATGATCATTGCCTTAGGCCTTTCTTTTCCACTTTTGTCTTTGCGCTCGGATGCCACTGTTGGAAATATTCAGGATTAACAGAGTTACTGAGAGGGGAGGGGTGAATCAGTAACACTTAAATCTTTTAATACATTTCTGCACTTTTATATTCTTTAACCATTCATTCATCTAATCTACTGCAACCATGAAAATGTAAACATTCATAACACATAACACAAAGATTGGTAACCCAGAAAACTTCCAAATAGAAAGTAAAACTGGGGTGGGGATGGTACCCACAAAACTTTGGTACTGCAGTATAAAGTTGGCC